>DWEI01002879.1:0-13588 GCA_018245875.1 Mysoria ambigua | reverse complement strand
TGGGCGTTTCTGCTACCGCTCGTGACTGTCTCCTTGGTTATTAATGTCTATGTTTAAGGAAGTAATAAAATAACAAGATCAATAAGAAAAATAACAATGGAATAATTCCAGCGTTCGTTTATACAGTTTCTATCCAGTTCAGTCTTCTATCAAGTATCATCTTATATCATCATCGTCGTCTATCTTCTATCTAACATCAGTTTCTATCTCTGTACTGTTTGGCGGTTGGAAGAGCGTCGCCCGTTAAAGTCAAAAGTCAACAGTTAACTCGTCTTCAACTACATACTAATTTAAAAGTATGCGATAGTTTCTTCGTACTAAATAGTTTATTTTATTATTTAAATGTGAGAAATTTATCTATTATTTGTTTGGTTGACTGATGTTATGTCATTCGATGTTAATACTGTTTGTTTTTAAGTCGGATATTTGATAAATGTTTGCTTTATATATTTTTTTATTTCTAATAGAGGTGTTTTCATTGTATTCCATAGACATAATTTAATCTTAAGTAAACTAAAATAAATAATAGTTTACCTGGTACCTTACCTTATGACACCTATTATTATTTGAAGTTCTTGACACCAAAATGCCGATTAAATTTGCCTTAGTAATAAACTTTATAGGCATTTGGGGGCAAAACAGCGTCAAGTCGTTATAAGACTTAAATCGATTACAGTGATCACAATAATTAAGGTTTACTAGTAATAATGATGACTATTAAGCTATCAATATTAATAGTGACAGATTTGTTTAGGCAATTCGTCTTGGACATTAATCTAATAGTTTTAGGACTTTTATTATATACAAATATGTTCTCTAGAATCCACTTTAACGCTTAATTTTTTATTGTTGTATTGATTTATAATTAAACAACACCTAGGCCTTTTAGAATGTTCTTGTTTTTATAGAATATGTCTTAAATGTTATAAATTGCATAGAATCCTTTTTTGGATATAATTCCTTAATTATAAATTGGAATTTGTGATTAATCTTGTCAATTATGGCAAAAATTTCGATGCAGTGGAGAGGCTACGTATATTAGGGCCTCTTCCAAGTCGTCGTGCGGTTTGTAAAACAACAAAGAGTATACAGTCATACTGTATAACTGCATGAATTTTGTTTATTTTTCACGAACTGTTTACGAACACAGCCGTTGACAACCGGCTGAGTACAATTTAAAAGGTAACCAGGCTAGTTCAATCGAGGTATATATGCTATTAATACAATGTTCTATTTTTAGACGCAGACTACTAACAGGCTTTTAACATTCTAAGACAACCATAAGTACAGCGCCGCGACGAAATATGGTCTGCGGTGTCCGTTCTAAAAGTGGTAATAAAATTGTAATTGGATACTTCTAAATTCTTGTGAGCGATTACATTTGTCAGAGTATGGCGGCAAATGGAATGGCGTCGAACTAAATGGCGTGGTAAAATAGAAAATCGGTTGTCTATATGTTTTTGATAAACGAATTAATTAAACAACTCAGTAATAAAAATAAAATTTCTGGTATTGTTTTTGGAATCGCCGTGAAAAAGTAATGATTTAAAAATACAAACATATTTTGATATTAATAAAATATGAATTCTGTTTTTATTATAAAAATCTTGTAGCAGCAATGCTGTTATGGGCGATGTTATAATAATAGGCATTCGAAGACAAAATTGTACGAAGCCTCTAAACTAATGTTGGTTCACAGGGAGTTAACTGCAGATTTTAGCGCGCTCCACATTGTACAGGCTCAGTTTGTTATGGGTATTTTGCAATATGCTCATGAGGGTGGTCCACTGATGTGCAAAACTTGCTAGCGATGAGACAGCCGAAACTTAAACCAGTGTTATATGTTACAGTGGTCATAAAAAAATATTATAGTTTGGTTGTTACAAGTGGCAACAATAGGTCAGTAGATTCGATAAATTTCACGATGTCAATAAACGAGTTTACGTTGGCCGGCTCGTTAATAGATCACCGCTATAAGGACTGCCTGGTCCAGCAATCTAGGTCTAGATATTTATCAAGTGAGCCGAGTTCAATAGAATGTATTTGGACATATATTTGTCAGTGTCTTGTGGATTTGAAAATGTCAAGACGTAAGAATGTACGTACATGTCAGTACAATTCAAACAGGTGGTGCAGCGGTAGGCGAACCTGACTGTTGCGCCGGGCGTCATGGGTTCGATTCCCACCCAGAGTAAGTATTTGTGTGATGAGCACAAGTATTTGTTCTGTGTCTGGATGTAAAAAGAATTCTATTACTCTAGTATGTTTACCATAGCTCTCTTGAGACTTTAGAATCAGATGGCCGTGTGTGGAGATGGAGATGTCCCGAGATATTACTATTATTATACGTTCTTTCGCATATAACAATTATTAATTTTTTAGTATTTTATTTCAAATATTAATATTTTATCGGGGCGTCAATGATAAATCTGACAGGGTGCAAACTATTAATAATTTGTTAACAAAATGTGTATCTAACAAGTATGAATTATTTATGTATTATTATAATATGTTTATATTTATTTTAAAGCATCAATTGACCCTCGTTTGTATTTGAAAGGTCGACTGAGAGGTAATACTGGGTCGGGCATTTTTTGTGTCTCAATTTTTGTCTGGTATATGCCAATAAGTTCACCACTTTTCTATAGAGGGACGTAAACGTAACTGGCGAAACTTAGGTGTGTATTACACTTCTCTAACCACCTCTTCGGGTACAGGCGTGATGTTACATGGCGTGATCATACATCAATGAACAGGTACCTAGTCGTTAGAAGGTAATACTAGTGGACTTCAAAGATATGCTTCTTATATAACATGAAGCTTTTTTATGTTTTAAGAAATCGGGTTTTAGGTAGGTTGGAAAACTTATAGGTACTCTCAGGTGAAACTATTAACATTACATCGATGGAACTCATGAAGAGAAGCTCGTTTGGTATAAATATACAATGTTAATAGAATATAAGTATTATAGCACACATCAAGTTAGTAAGCGTGGTAAAACAGCAAATTTAATTTTAATGATTTTCGCGAACCGAAAGTAAAAACAGCTAGCTTGGAAATTCCAAATGCAATAAAATATTGTCTGCATTTAACTTGAATGTCCAACTTATATAAATTATATTAAATAACGGTGACTAAGAATAGATGTTGTATGTCCATATGATCCTTCGAAATTAAATGATGGTCCTGATTTGAGTAAAGATTATTTTTAATTGCGCCTTATTTATGGCGTCGGCAATGTGTAGCGGATGAATATATTGCGATAGTAAAAGTCCATATAGTTGATGAACGGGATAGTGCTGCGGCTCAGCAGCTAGTAACTAACGGGATAAGTTGGTTCGTTAAATATTTGTTCATATAAAACAATATGTGTGTCCATATAAAACATACAAATTAGGTCTTAAAATTTTTCAACAAACGAAGAAACGTAACTTTGTTTAAATTTAACAAATAACAATTTTAAGTAAGACGAAATATAGACGAAAGATATTCAGTTTTTATAAATTATAAAACATAAATTCAAACAATTTTTATAAATTATAAAACAAGCCATTCGGCGTAGGAACCCATGACCCTGGTAGATATCCAGCAACGTTTCGTGACGAGGGTCCGTTATCGCGACGGAAGCTTGGCAAATCAGAAACAGATTTTCAAAATTATTTGAAATAATATATTTGCATAGTACTTTTGAAAATAACATTCATGGCTACTACATAAATTGAAATACATAATAAATATTTTTATTAACGTAATTCGTGAAGAAGACCGTTTTTAACAGGCTCTTCGATAAATTTGGGTCGTGCAAATTATCATCTCAATTTGTTAATTAACGTATGGCTTCCGTAGTATCCCATGTTGTCATGCTAGGCGGATATGTAATATGTGATAGGATGCAGAAAGAAGATACTCGTGAGAAGCCGACGACATAGAAGCGCTCAATAAGGAACGCCTGTCGATTCGGACTGATTGATATCAGTGGTTTGAGGTTGCCTGTGCATTGTTGTAATGAAGTTTATTAAAAATTTATGGAAAAGTACAACTACAAAGTTCTGATACTCAAATCTTTACTTTCTGTTCTTTAATCTCACAACAAACAAAGTGTTTTGAAATAGTTGTTCTTTTTTGTGCTTATTTGGCACTAAGTTGTTGAAGTGTTTACTCATGAAAATTTCAAAAATGTTCAAACACATCAATGTTCTTGTTTTTTGGCAATCGAAATCTAAAATATTAGTGTATCTTTAAAATCAAATGTCATAAAAACTTTCAACCGCTTTTAATGTCCCTTAATGGTGAAATTTCTAAAAATCCTTTCTTTGTTAACTCCTGTGTGGCAAATTGAATATTCCTATCAAACAAGTTAGTCGGCCGCATAGTTCTCGAGTTACTCATACTGTCAAAGTCTATGTATATGTGGGTGGAAATCGCTTATATGATAAACGAGTTTTTCATATAAAAATGGAGTGTCATGGAAAAGTTATACACTTACGTAGATCAATGTTTTAATAAAAAACTGTTAAAATTCGTCAAAATCGTTACAGCAGGTTCGTAGAAAAAAAGAAAGTAGAAAATAAAATAGAAAGTATAAGATACAGGACACAAAAAATCTTAGGTTCTTTAAAACGTACTTTCATTTATTTTCAACTCGCCGGGTTTCAGCCAACACCAATCTTTCAATTTTTGGTGTCGTAAATTTAAATTTCAATGTTCAACCTTAATTTAAACAACAGTTGCCTTTCTCTACGAAGCTGTACGGTAGCTAAGCTCCATATCTTTCTTCGGCATCAGAGACGTTGGAAAACTATTCTCTTATTTTCCTGACAAGGCCGCAATGAGTATCTGCACTGATAAGTTTTATAAATGTTTTTTGTTAATTCATGCAGATTTAACGCGATGATATTACTTGTGTAGAGTTTTTTCTTAGTAATCAATGGAGACAGTTGCTGAGAACAAATTGAATTAGTCACTTATACAGAAATAATTGAAGTTGCGAAAGATTTGTCAATATATTAAAATCTTGGCAACATAACTGTACATACTTTGTCTTACCGAGTTAAGATTAAGAACTACATCTTCTCCATCCATCGACTCTATATTTCTTATCCGATTTATAAGCTATTCTACTTTATGATTCAGGAAACGGGGGAGACACGCCTTATTGTTTTATGTCAAAGGAACGGACCAATTTGTCAATCCGGGCGAAGTCACCGTTTTTATCTCGCGCGTGACGCTTCGGAAACAAGGTATAGGGTGATCGTTTGAAAAAACGAGTGTACATATTTTCCACTAACAATATTAGGAGTTATTTTCCAAGCAATCAACTCTATAACGCATAAAGTGGTAGCTAGAGTTCTTTTTTAAATATGAACATACTAAATTATGTTTCACAGCGCTTTCACAATTTTCACCTTCAGCATAAAAGTGTTTACACACTCGGTTGCATTATGCGAGTTTATGAAAACTTAACTATATTTTATACAGATGCTAGCTGACTCGGCGAATTTCGTACTGCCCTTTCAAAGTCTTTTTTCTAAAATAGTTCTGAACAAAGTTGCCAAATAATTTAGTACTCAAAATCCTAGAATTTTAAAGTTTGTTAACGACAATTAAACATAAATTGATTTTAATATATATAGATAGATCGCAGCAAACGTTGCTTTGCTGTATAAATTATTTGTAGTGAATTTATAGGATCGAGAAAATAAGTATCTTATTGTAAGTGCTTATCTGGTATGTAATCACTTATCAGGATTTAAAAAAGGTTTAATATGGTTATTAAAAATAGGGGTTCACGAAACAGGGGTGAAAATTAATGGCTGTATATACGTTTGACGCTACATCACTGAAAAAAATGTGTTGTTTTTATAGCCTTCGTAGCTTGATAGAAGATCTGAGTTGAGCAGTGTGGTGTGCACGATAAATGGGTTAATGATGAATAAATGGCAAACTTCTGTAAATATGATAACCTTTGCCGTGTTATTTTACTCTGCTGCAAGAATGGACAAATTTACCGGCCCACTGACTGTCATCTCTTACGTACATATGTTACATTATGGGCGGGCGTACGCGTATGAAAAAAATATAATTTTTTTTTGCTTTATAAAATTTCTCATTCCTCTGATTTTCATCTTTTGTATACGCTGGGCAATTGTTTGGGGAATAAGCTTTATTGTGCACGTTAATGAAACGTATGATCCCTGTTTGTGGACGGCGTTTTCTTTATCAAGCAATTATGGGCGACACTTATTTTTTTTTCTTTTTATTTTATGTGTAACTACGTCATCAGGGTACAGTACACCTATGGATATTACATGTTCTTTTGTTAGAATCTATTCATTCATGTCACTTAAATATGTAACAAATTAATGACCGATCGAATTTATGGCACGGTCGTTTTTAAATATTTACATCAAATTTCGTACACAGACTTATATAAAATTTCGTTTTGCATTATTATTATG
The DNA here is from genome assembly GCA_018245875.1 of Mysoria ambigua. Taxonomy (NCBI): domain Eukaryota; kingdom Metazoa; phylum Arthropoda; class Insecta; order Lepidoptera; family Hesperiidae; genus Mysoria; species Mysoria ambigua. The sequence continues at coordinate 7,130 of DWEI01002879.1, read as the reverse complement.
AAATTTGATCTATCTAGGATTACATTTTAATCGATGTTCGTTGAAATTTTCATTATAGTAAGCGATCGAACGTGAGCGATATCAAAATTTTGATAATATTTGCTATCATTGTCTGCAAATTAAAAGAGGCAATCTTTCATCAGATGATATTGGACGCCTACGGAGGACCTGTTGGTTTTCAATTAACGTCTCCCGTCGGTGGTTCTAGAGAAATCGATATTAAAAGTAATCAACGTTAGATGAAAACTATTCAAAGCCGATACTGAAGAGGTTTTAATAAGCACTCACGTGTTTCCATTAAAATATGGAATGATTCAGCTTTATTTAGAATGCTTTTTATATTTGAACCTATTTCAGGAGCACAATAGGGAGCCAACGTTTAATAATACTAGCATATGCTTATGTGTTGACCACAAATAAAGACAGTAAAGTGTAATAAGTACGGAATATAAGTATATAACACTACGTAGGCAAAATAAAAGTAACATATGTTTTATATCAGTTTTCATTTTTCCGATTTTTTACTCTGTTCAATGAAGTATAGGTATTTTGTTAGAATATTTACTGCGATAAACCGTATATCCTACCAAGACTTATTACGTAAGATATGGACAGTTCACACACATGCTCTGTACAGTGTTTAACGGACAAATACATTAATATCATCATCATCAGCATATTGCAGTGCACTATTGGCTTTGGCCTCCCATTCGGTATTTTTATTTTTAAGTGATGGATAAACAAAATCACAAATTATGCAGAAAAATAACGATATCAGGGTGAAAACTGGTTACTGCTGAAAGTACGAGTGAATATTCAAGTACACTGTAAAAATCGTCATTCAATTATCAATCTTTATGTTCTACATTCAGATAAAGATTCGATGTTGCAAAGCAAAAATATAAATAAGAATCTACAACGCAATGACTTTTTTCTCTTTTGTTTTATCACACCTCAATAACTTCGTTCGGCCAAGAGAGCTGTTATTGCAGTCTTCAGGTGAAATGTTTTGTAATGATTAAATTGCACTCGATATATACCATCCATAAAATGTCGTCCACCAGCACGTAACATGTCGTTTGTTTATTCGAGTCAAGGAAATGACGCGCGGCACAGCGGTTCAATTTTCCGCTGCGTTAGCGTTATTGCCAACATATTCTTTGCATCGCGGCTTGCTTCGAAGATTTTATTATGTTTGGTGGAAAATGTGCAATTTATTGAGAGGTTATTTATAGTATGGATAGATGAGGTCGATGACCTCGATGTTTTTCATTATGCGTAACTCAAACCACGCGTATCTATTGATACATTGATGCGATATCTAAGAATTTATTATAACAAACTGTCACTTTTTTTGAAGAAGCAGAATCATATCGCTCAAACTACGTTGTAGGGTTTTTTTTCAAAAGCTTAATTATATGAATTCATAATATCACGCCTGTAATATCTGATGGCAATGGGCTCACCTGCTATTCTATGGTGGGACGTAATAAATTTGGCAATCATGGAAATGTACACTTCCCTGCCTAGCCTTTTTGGATTGCAAACGTGCAGTTAAGTTATTTTGTAGTGTGACACGTGTTAATGTTTCGACTTGTGTTAGAATGCATCGTATCGTGATGTGAACCATTTTTACCATGGATAGTAGACATGGATAGCAATACAGACTGAATTAAATAAAACATTATAATGTATATTAAATAGCCTTCATTTGCATCGTCGTTATTTAAAATATCCTTTATTATTTCATAAATGAATTAGAAAATAAAATACATTCTAAAAATAACACGAAAACAAGTGCAAAATACATTTTATGGTTACCTATTTAAAGAAAAATATTGACACATTTTCGCAGTGAAAAGATATATGCTGCGATAAGCTATTCTAAGTCGGAATGCACGAGACGTTTCACTATTCTCCGTTGAATTCAGTATTCAATCTGAATAAAATTATCTCAATCGCTTTTTCCTTCTCGAACGAAACCGTGCGTCATGTGATTTTGTAGAGGAAAATTTGCAGCGTGAAAATAATACTTGTTAGACATCTTTTGTAAATTACTGGTGAATTATGCTTTAGTACTGAAGTTATTCTTCTTATTACTGCAACATTATTTGTAGATGATCATATACAAGTTAACGTGGGAGTGTTCTGCATTCCTCTGCCTACCTCTTCGAGGATTACAGGCGTGATGTTTTGTTTTTATTGTTAGGTTTGTTTAGAAAAATAACAGTGCTAGAACCTCCGTGTTGGGTTCAAGTGTTGCATGTTATTGTCACATTTATTTCAGTGCCTCTAAGATGTAATGCATTCTTGTATTCCAGTTTGCCACGCGTGTAAGCTAGCAGCCAGCATTTTCTAGAACAAGATGTATTTCAACTGAAGACTACAGCGGCCGTGGAAATGGAACGGGAAATTCTTTTTATAAGGAAAAGATATTCGAGTAAAAAGCACAGTGTTTCTTAAGTGCGCTGAATAGAATACAGAAAATATTTTAAACGTAGCTCTGTAGCTTAAATAGTTTTACTTTCAGATTATTAATTTAAGTCTATTTTTAAAAAATACATAAAACACTGTCAGTGATTAGTTAAGACTTCCTTGTAGTTTCCATTTTTGCGAACTGACAAAAACGTATTAATTATTTAGGCAGGATTGAAAATATTAATTTCGCAAATCAATAGACAGGTATTAATACTTCATGTTGGGTATAAGGGTATGCTTAAGATTAGTCTAGTTATAGTACTATAGCAGTATAGGCACCCAAAGTAACTTGTAATTTGGGTATCATAAAAATGAGAAGTAAGTTTACCAGATAAGAAATATTGTATCTGTCAGCAATAAGAACGTTTACAAATTTATTGAGTTGTCAGCAAAACACAGTAGACTTTTATTTTGTTCCACTTTTTTTTCTATAACTAGAACAATTTCCGAAATATAAGTAGGTACTTAGTAAACTCGACATACAACGTCAGGTACAATTTTGCAATGTATTTATATTATATTAAATAGGTGTAATTTTACAATTGGCTTAAATAAATGTTATAATTTTATGCAATACTATTAACGAAATAATACTGAATGTTATGAATAAATAATTGAGTTATATGTCTAGACAGACACTAAATCACATTCTGAAAATTACTTAGCTGTCTTATTGGAAACCAAGATTGGAAACAACGATTTAATATTAACAGCTCATTTAGCAATAACATTGAATTTATCTGGTTAAAGAGAAAAATCAACTAGAGTGCTTACGATATATTTAATGCCCCTGTAAATAAGTTCGATGACTGATTCGATAGAAAGCTTTTTGTGTAATACGAGCTAGAGCTCGCACTAGACGTATATAAACGAACACTACGCTGGATTTAACAAAGCATTTCATTTACGACCTCTTTACAAAAGCCAAGGAGTGTGTTTAAAATATGTACGCGCTTAGAGGGGCAACTTATATTTATAAACTTTCTCTAAGCACTTTTCGTTAGGTTAAAGTAACTTTTTAAAAGGTCACTAAACAACGGCTTATGACTGTTGGGATCAGAATTATTGAAAGCTTTTAATCTTTCCGATAACAACCATGTTGTACGTTACAGAATATTCTACTACGAGTCTGAGAATTAAATAATACAGTCTTTTAAAAGTGTATTAAATTTTAAATTTGCCTATCGACTTTGTATGTCATATTCATGTGTAAATTGTATGTAAAAACAAAATATATCGGATATGAAGAAAAAGTTAAATATGCAAAAAAAAACAGAATGATATATAAAACCAGGTGTCTCACGAATTGGCGACTTAACAGAAATTTAAAAGGATTTAATCAAAAGTCATTTGGTTGTTTTTGTTGCAAACGAGACTATAGATCGGGAGGTACTGGGTTCTAATCCCAGGTTGGACTCTACTCGATTTTTCTAAATTGGATTTTCTACTTGTAGCTCGGAGCCTGAAAATTTTGCCAGGATCCCAAACTATTTCATAGGGGAAACTAAAATTAACTAGTAAAACGTTAGAGTGTGGTTCCTCTGCCCACCTTTGTAGGGATTACATATATGCGAAGTTCCGTTTAATGTATGTAACGTTAAATTGTTATTATTAAAAATTGTATTTATATGAAAACGTAAGAAACAAAAACCAACTTAAAGTGCCGCAATAATTTTTCGTCACTCTCCGATCTCAATGGGAGAGCGCAACGTGTTGCACAGCGGTGACTGTGCGCCGCCGCGATGACTGTGCACGAACCCAGCCGCACAATATCGCCCCCTCGCACCTAAAGCCAACGCTGTAACACGCGGTGTGATCTGTTTAAGTCTAGCTAATGTGACTTTATAGCCACAAACATATTCTTAAAAAATGTATTCTTAATGCAGTGTAATGTTTACAGAACATTACAGGGATTATTGGCGTTATGTTAATGTAAAATTATTTATGTGTGACTGGATCGGGAGTCGCTCTTGCGAGCAACACGACAATCGGGGCAGTTAAGGCGAGGCAAGTCATCCTTCACTGTTCCTACTTCGATGATAAGGTGCTTAGAGAATTTTAGTAGAACTTATATAGTACATGATTAGAGTGACGTAACGTAACTACACGCCTGTAATCCTCGAAGAGGTAGGCAGAGGAACGCTGGAACAGAGTTACCTTTTTCGAATAATGCTCGTAATTAAGCTCTCCCGGAACGCTCGCTTAGCACTTTGTCCCTTTTGTGATCCTTATGGAACAGTGTTGTGATAATAGCGATGGAATGATCAACGGATTTGTACTAGAGTGATGGCGGACGTCTTAAACTTGAGTCAGAATATACGTACTTACACGTGTATGTGAATACGTGCATACATATCTTTACGTTAGATCTCTAAGGGGTAGGCAGTGTGTGCTTAGTGCCAAATATATCTATCCTTACAGATCTGACATGCTTCTGCAACATTCATCACCCTCTTCAGTTCATCATAAGAAGTTCTATGACTGGGACTTAATAACAATTGAGTAAAATAATGTCTGCATTCAGTAATGTAACTAAAGGATGCCGTCATTTTCTTTGTGTATATTTGTCGTTGGCAAAGTATTTTAGTATCCAATGATAGTACTCGGCTAACACATTACGCAAAGTACACCCGGTCCGGTATAATTATAACGGATTTTTATAACAATATAGAAATGTATTAAAAATGCCCTATTTTAAAGAAATGAAGTTACCGGTATCTGAGATCAAAACACAATATGACGCTGAAATATTACTACGGTATCGCGTCGTACTGTATTCTATGTACTTTAATGCTTAGAGCAAAACAAAAGACAGCAGTGACTACTGAAGTAGGATTGAAAAAAGTAACAAAACACACTCCGCGTCGCAATAATTAAAAGTCATCCGTCGCATTCTCAATATTTCATTCGACAGAAATGTACGCGCAAGCTTGAAACTTCGATGTGTTATTAGAAAAAATATACGAAAAAGTTAACATAGCTTCGGAAATATACAAACTTCTCTATGAATGATTTCGAACGAGTTTTCACGGAAAGCGATGCAAACAATTCTTTTCATTCGTGGAATCGATTGCTACAAAAAGCTTCGCTAAAGTGCAATTGGTTGAAAAAGCTCGTATGAAAATATTTAGAAGATATTTCATTTGTCAATGATAATTCATTTCTATCTTTATATATCCTTATAATATTGAGGAGGCCAAAATTCACAAAGGGCTGAATCGCTAAATTTACAATAAGTTTATTTACGCAATATAAATATTCAGTAATATTCATATTGAGTAAATAAACATCAAAAATCGAATTCTAAAAAATCTTAAAGGTCGGTAACTCCTGCAGATGCTCATTGACTATGATGACCGCTTCATCGGTCAGTTGGCTCTTGAGTTTGTTTGTTTCTAACACTTTGTTATAAAAACGCCATATTTTGGAATTCTCAACGAAAACTGTGCATAGGTGATACAAAACGTAACTTCACGACTGTAATCTCCGAAGAGGTTGGCAGAGGAACGCAGAAAACTCCCACGTTTCTCCCGATACGTGTACGTCCCACTGCGCAATACATGGTGAGCCTTTTGCTATGCACGGGCAACTTATCCAGAACCACTACTGGAAATTCTAAATTAGAAAATTTTATAGTGTTCGGGACCTCCCCATCGGCAGTCGCGCATGCGACCAACACGACCAACGAGGCAGTTGGTTTTCAAATAGTTGATATGGTTTTTATTGTTCCAGTTAAAATCTCCTGATAGGCGAAACACCAAGTAGTCAAAATACGTTGTAAGTTAATAATAAAATGACAACAGACCTCAAATTACGTTAATAATAAATTGACCAAATGCCGCTTAAAGGAACAATTAATGACATTACATTTATTGTTATATGAAACACAAAACGTTCCACAGTGGAATATATGGTAGGGCCGTTCGTTACATCGAACATCCCAAGGTCACGGGACCACACACGGCGTTCCTTCGGCTTCTGCTCAATGGAACAATTGAGCTACTTGCGATATTGTAATCGGCGTCGGCGTGTTGAATAGCTTGTGACGTCATTCTGTTTGAGTAATATACTTACACTTTTCATACACGGACTACGCAGTTCTATCGGAAAATGCATTACGCTAGCGACGATCGAAGACAGTTATTGAATGTGCGACCACAATATTTTATAAGTGTTTCGTGTTATAATTGAATAGTTTAAGTGCCTTTTAATAGGCGAGTTTGATGGAGCACAAAGGAAAAAAATTTGAAAAAAACTTGTTTAACTTAAAGTTCCCCTTGATGTTTTTTAAAGCGTGGGGTATTTTCCATCCTGTACTTGGCTATTTTGACAGATTTTAAACTTAACCTTTCTCATTCTGAGAGTACACCAATGTCCAAAAATGAATAAATAAAATGAATGATGATGGTTATGATGTGATTAATAAAAGCCTAGTCTTCTGAGAAATGTATTCAAGGTACAAGTTTATATTATTAAGCGGTAGAGAATAACATGGTAGATAATACTGCCTCGTTGGTCGTGTTGGTTGCGGGTGCAACTGCCGATCGGGCGGTCCCGGGTTCGAATCCCGGGTCTAACACTACAAAATTTTCTAATTTAGATTTTCTAGTAGTGGTTCGGAGTCTGGATATGTGCCCGAGGCATGGCAATAG
>DWEI01002878.1:0-13591 GCA_018245875.1 Mysoria ambigua | reverse complement strand
GCCGGTTTCGGAGACTTCTGACTCCCCCGTCAGCCAATATTTGGCCTATTCCATCAAGGTAGGTGAGTCTTGGTCTCCTTGGTCTTCGTCTTGGTCATAAATGTAAAAATACATTTTGTAAAGTAATGACTTCGTGCCAGCTTTCAGACTTCACTCGCATGGACCCGCATGGGTGTAATCTAAACCATAGTTATTGCCTTTTAATATTATGCTAATGCCTTCCGTTTGAGCATGGCTAATAGGACGATGAAAAAGTTGACGATAAATGTAACATGGCGTCCGTACGCCCCGAAGAGGTAGGCAGTCCAGGACCGCTGTATCGGCAGTCGCGCTTGGAAGCAATAAGATCAATGAGGCAAACGAAACATTGATAACACAAAATATATTCGAAGAACATCGAGACTACATTACGCAATCGTTCCAGTCATTGCCATCCACTCGTCAAGACTTCTCTGAAGCTGACGCATCATCAAAATGTGCCGAGCCGCTTGACCCTCTCGCCACCAGCGTGTCGTACTCATTCACAACACTAACACGCAAAGCAAACTGTAGTAGCATGTGATATGACGTCACACGACCAGTGATGTCATGTCTCGTCACGACGTTCCGAAATGTGGGTTGTGTCAATGAAGTTTAACACGTTCTTGTGTAATACAATCCGTGTTGTACATGTCGCGCACGGCGAAACATGTTTGGGGGAAATGATTTAATGGCGCCGAAATGGAGCGAGCCTGGAGGTAACGGCGGAATATATTGAATATGCCGTGGCCATGAATTCGATCTGGAAACGGGAAAGATCGAGTCGGAGTTTCCTTTATGTCATGTATACATACTGACGTATGTTGTAAATATGTGCATACGTAAAATTCATCAACGTAATATCACGCCTGTAATCTCAGTAGAGGTAAGCAGAGGAGGGTAGTAAACTCCAACGTTTTGCTAGTTACGTTTACCTCCTATTATGGAATATGTGGTACTGTCTCCGGTGGTAAGGACAAATTACAAGCCACTATTAGTAATTTTAACTAGCTAAATTCAAAGTTAGACAAATTCAAATGTACGCGACCAGGGACATGAATCCAGGTTTTCTTGTTCGGCAGTAGCGCGTGCAACCACTTGACCAACAACGCAGTCCTTTTTATTTACTCTGAATATTCGATATGTTCAACTAAGATATACTAATAAATTGGTGTTTTATAATGATCTAGCTGGTGAAAGTCCTTTATTTATTGCAAGATTATTCGGTTCATATTAAGTTTTAATTTGACCGGTGATAATCCATAATATACGGTTTTTTTAAATATCTTATTTTAAAAAAGTAGCCTGAGCAAATATACGATGATTTGGTATTGGTGTTTTTTTTTCAAATTAATTAAACCAATTTTATCTTTAGATATTAGATTATTATAAGACACATCGCACTTCATTAGTGGTATCATTAGCACCATAAAATAAAAAATGAAAATCGTTACTTAGACATTTTTGCAGCTATTTTTTAAATGTGAAACCGGATGTCGACGTCACATCCGGGTGGTTTAGTAACGGAAGTAATTTCAATTTAATAACAGTAAATGTCAGTTCAAAAGGCGGGATAATTGGCAACGACATTAAATTTTAAATAAGATTTACAAATTTTAAAGAAAGATAAATTACAAATTTTAAACAAAGATAAATTACAAATTTTAAAGAAGATATTAAATGTTAGAGATGTTACGTTTTTGAAAATAATATAACGAAGAAAAAACAGATTCAAATGAAAATTTTCCACTAATTACATCCTTATTTACAAGCGGCTTTAATCCTTTCCACATCCCAATGCTGGGTCCCCATCTCTTTTCTAATTACAGGAAGCCTGAATGACGCTATGCTAAGCAACTAGATTGCACATTGGTGAAAATTTAAAACAGTTTACTGTGTAATATTGGAATTAAAATTCATGTCATTTTATGATTGTGCAATTCCAATCCCAAATAATAAAATAATATTTAGTACATGTATTCAAACCTAGTATAAAATAAAACAATAATAATCCTTGTAATATTATCTTTCCATCTTATATCCTTTATGCTAATACAGACGATGTATTTTATATGTACATTATCATTTTTTTATATATTTTATAACACCTCATAAGATTATCGATACACAGTGACACAGACACACACAAAATATATCAATAATACTTACGACCGTAACCTCTTCTATGAAACATCGTCACAGAGATAAAGACTCAGGGATATATCAATTGAACGGTTAATACGAAACGGCTATACTCACATATGAAAAAATATCAAACGAACCTTCAGAATCGGCAATACACAAGGATAAATATTATCCTAAATATATTTTCTGCACCGAAATAAATAACAAAAATGAAATAAAACCGTAACAGTGCCTTTATCAGAATCGTACTTATCTGTGGTTTATAAAAAAAAACCGTAAATTGTAACGGTGAAACACATAAATATAAAAAAAACGACGGATATGATTTTAAAGTCCATTCGAAAACGTTAATATCTTTGGGACACTCGACCTTTGCCCGGTGTTTGTAAGCGTAACATAAAACCGGATACCGGTCATAACCGGGTGATTCGGAAATGAAGTTGTTCGTGAACCCGAACACGACGGTTCAAACGAACGGCTAGTAAAGGCTAGTAATACTCTTTTCCATGTTTGTATCTTAAATACAAAATTAAATCACGACGGAAATCTGATGAGCATCTTGTGAGTTCTGGATTGTTGATTGAGTGTATACAAATGCGTCTGTTAATAGGGAGGGCCTGTGTTCAAATCCTGAGTTGAGTAACATCTCAATTTTCTAACACAGAAAGTCTAGGAGAGATTCGGAGTCTAGATTTGTGCCCGGTGTACGGCAATAGACTCAACCTCTATTTCACAGTAGAACGTCAACATAATTTGTGAAATATTTCAGTGTTCTACACACACCTACCTACCTCTTTGAGGATAAAAGTACCTACTATATCTTTTAACTTGTGATAGCCTTATATTCTGACGTAACATATTTTAGAACAGCAATACAATCAGTGGATTCGATACAGGATAGTCCAGTCTCACCAACCAAGGTCGCTAAATGGCCGTGAACTAAAATAACTTGTTAATAACAATTGATAGCGTACTTCTGTTGTCGTCCCATCCTTGACCCAGTGCCGGGTGTCCTGTCCTGCAAACGAAAGTAGATCGGGGCATTTATTACATTTATCCAACGTATACATAATAATTCAAGCATAATAAACTTGACTGCCTCGTTGGTGGCGTTGGTTGCAAGTGCGACTGCCGATCGGGAGGTCCCGGGTTCGTTTCCCTGGTCACATATTCCATAGTGGGACGTAAACGTAACCGGTGAAACGTGGGGGTGTTCTGCATTCCTCTGCCTAACTCTTGGGGGTTTACAGGCGTGAAGTTACGGTTTTTTACGTTTTTATAATAAACTCAACTTCTACTTCATATTCAGACGTAAACTGTTGAAATGTGGGAGAGTACTGCGCTTCTCTGCCTAACTTTCGGTAATTACCGGCTTGATCTTACGTTCACATGTAACATTCATGTTTCTATAGCCCTAGTCAAACAACCAGGGTTGAATATAATTATTATTTGGCAAACGTAGATTTATTCAAAACTATTCAGCAAATGTACACGTACTAATGAAATTCTAATTCTTGTCACATAATAAAATATATATAAAGCACTTGTTATGTAACCTATCTTTAAAAAATTTTTTTCTATCGCAAAAAAATCGAATTTACACCTTCCGAGAATCACTGCATCAACAAAACCTAAAGGTAAAAATCTAATACTCATGTTACAAGCATCCCGTGAAAACGTGAAACGCCCCGTAAAATTGGCTTCATTGTTTGAATTCTTATAAATTGTAGGTTTAGATATCTCGATTCTCACAAACGAGCCGCAACCGTAGCAGATCTGGCTCAATTCTACAAACTATTTCATAAACCACAAAAAATTTATTTACTCTGCTACAGAAATGAATAAAAAGACAGACACTGGCTAAAACCAAAATTGATGTGGGTTTGTATTTGACTTCGGGTAAAATGAAATTAAAAACTAAATACATAAAAGGCCAAAATTGTATAAATTACCGATGTAAACCTTTTACTTAACAATTATTATTAAAAGCAAGAAGCACTTTACTAACGGCGAATGGCCAAACCGAATGGAATATATGATTTGTGTACACATAGGTTCATTTAATAAAGCGGAGGCATATAATTTTCTGACTGCGAACAGATTGCTTTGACCGCTGTCCCGCTGCGAAAATATATGCCCCAAATTATTACTACGTCGTTGTGTATGTTATCCTAGTCGTATATATAACACATATAATAGATAAATGTATTAATATATGGATTGATTTCATGAAACACAAAACAGTTGTACAATTCAACTGATAATGCGGATGCTCATAGAAGACAAGTCGAAAAGCCTAGGGAGAATTAAAAAGTCTCCGGAAAACGGTGCACATTTTAAAAAAGACTAATCTATAAAATACTCGCTTGTAAGATGTAATAAATGATTTCACACGCCAGGTCTTAACATAGGGTGCCATCTATTAAGCGCGTCTAACACTAATTCGAAATCAACATCATGACGTAAATGCTGTCTAATATTTAATATTATAAAGAACATTCTTAACAAAGCCTCAAGAATTTATCGATGCGGAGCTGTGAACGGCAGTCCTAGAACCCTATAATAGACGTCTGACGATTCGTACTGAAATATCTACCTCTGTTTCTCTGTGGCATTCGACAGGACATTTTATGAATCGCTTAGAAAAATTCGGTACAGTGTCGGTGCGATGCGTTGATTTGTGTAAAAATCCAGACCATGACTTTGGTGTTACTTTGGCCAATTTACTCTAATTATCCGAAATCGAAAATTGTCAAATATATATTACAAGTAAATTATACTTCCTGTATTTCTTCGCGTCGCGTAAATCAGAAATATATATATACAAATAGAAGAAAATTTCCATATACCGGCATAAATATTATTTGCCATTCTCTAACTAAACGTTTCAATTACCATTTTACCTAAACATATCAAAATATACAACGTGTGGGTAGTTTTAAAAAGAAAGGAAGTGCTGAATTTATTGAACAAAATATTTAAGAAGTTGTAGCAACAGGCAACATGGTTTGTTACTCCAAGCGAGACAACGTTTTGGCAAAATAGATGTTTATTCCCAATAAACATTTTTAACTCGAAAAGCGATATTCATTTTTTAATCTTAGGCAGAAGATTACGGTACGGCACGTGTTAAAGTCGACGTCCTACTAAGGAATAGGTGAATCTTTCGTCTTATATCGGACACAAATCCAAACTCTGAGATACCACTACAAATGAAAGTCCATTAGTGCCCTACCAAGCAATCGAACCTGAGACCTTTCATCTCATCATCGAAGTACGTCGAAGAGAATCCCGACTGACACAAATATACGTCACTCCATAGAATGCTCAGTCCGAAGAGTGCAAGCCATTGGACAGGAAATCAACACCCCTGTAATCGAATTGTTTAAGAAGCTTCCGAAATTCGATCCCTGCCAATGGGACCCATGATTCGAGATTATCCGAAAGTGGTCGCTGACAGGAAAATATTCTGTCACAAATAGCCGGTCGGGTTACGGTGGAGACGAAAGGGGAAAACGATTAAGGGCAGATATTGTTCAAGTTATCGTTATTTCCATTTAATTCATCGTCTGCTCAAAAATATAAAAATGTCTCCATCAATGAATACTCCATAATCCTGATGTTCACATGTTTAGAGGATTTTCTGTGCCTAATATAAGTTTAATTTTAATTTAATATTACAACTGACCATCCTCGCGTTTTCTTTCGTATAAACTGTAGAGTATTGATAATGATAAAATACTTCACGCTGAATAAGCCTATTAAGTACACAAGAAGAAGTGTATCTCATACTGCTTACAATAATGCAGTTCGAAAAGCGACAGGTGGTCGTGTCCGATGTTTAATATCATTTTATTTTTAATAATATTAATTCATAATTAAGTAGATGCCATATACGATTGCTTCGCTTCGACGTATCTGATGGCAGTGGCCGCACATGCATCAGAAGATGAAGTATATTGTTAATGGTTTAAAGCCGGATTCGAATGCTGGTGGTTCTTTAAGCACAGTATGCCTGTATCAAACAATTCTGCTCTTCTCAGATTTAACGAATCAATTCATTGCTAATAGAAACCTTGTAAAACCTTAAATTTTATATTACTATCCAATATTGTTGTGTGAGTGGGTGTGCTTAAGCGTGCGTGTGTATATACATATATTGTAAGCACTGGTGGGGCCATCTATTGTAGGCGAAAATATTATCAGAGCTTGAATCTGATGCGACTTATATTATATTACTAATGCTGTCACAGTACATTCTGGTGCATTACAATGCCCATCTAAACAAACCCGTTGACCAATTTTTTACCTAATACTGTCTTATATGTCTGAGCATTAGCATTTTTAATAGCGGCATAAACGGTTTCTATACGTTGTTCTAGTCTTCAAGCCACGAAATGTAAAAAGCTACAGATGTATAATCTAAATTCAGTTAGAGGTTTGTGGAATAGTTATTATCACAAATCTATGTTGAACTATGTATTTCAAAAATATAAAATAAAATGGGATTTAGAAAATATGCAGAAAATCATAGAAAATCTAATTACACGAGTCCAACTACTCCTCAGGGCAACAAGGTAATTTGTACCGCTAACGTAGGCGTACCGAAAACCTTAATTGAAATTAATTTATATTAAACCTGAATAAAATTGAAAAAAACATTTAAATAAATTGAGTAATTGACTATCTTATTACATTAATCGCTTCATAAATTATCTATTTAATTTAAAAACATATGTATTTATAGTTTATAGATACAGACTTGCAAACGTACACAGAACTTAATAGAACCCCAGCAAATCCCGAAGAGGTAGACAGAGGAGTGTAATAATACACTCCCGCGTATCCGCAGTTACGTTTATGTCACATCATTGAATAGGTGGTAGATCGATAGCCAGACAGTGAACATATCCAAATGCCGAACCAATAAATAATATTTTGTACAAGGAAATTTAAGTTACGAAAATTTAATACTTTTTTGAACCCAGAACCTGTTGATCAATACTTGAACAAATACTTGTGCTCATCACACAAATATTTATACTGGTTGGGAATTGAACCCACGACCCACGGCACAACAGTCAGGTTCACTAACCTCTGCACCAACGTGCCAGTCAAACTACATATCCATATATGAAATGTATAAATATATGTGTGTATAAGAGTATTCAATACTTTAAAATTAAAAAATATTTTTAATTTCATGATAAAATTTATTTATGACCACAAATTTGAATTATGTATATTTTCATTCATATTAAAAATAATAAAAAATAACTAAAAGGAAAATAATAAATAATTCATATAAAATTTTCATGAAGATACAGCTACTAAAAAAGAACAAAGCTAAGCCTGTGTTAAGTGGTAGGTTTTTAAAACCATAAATATGTAAATAAACATACAAACAAAAGACTTTTAAATTTAAAAATTTGAATTTAAATTTCGAACGTATTATAACAGTTAAACTATAAATTGGCACTATATTGGTAATGAAACAGCAACCGCTCTCCTGATATATCGTGTTACAAATTCGTTCCAAATTTAAAACAACATGCAAAACGTACACACGATGAATTGTTCCTCGCTACTTAAAAGTAAATAGTTCCAAATACCTGAAGCTACTACACTCGTTACGCTAAGAGCTGTACTTGCTCACGTCAAAGGTAAATTATGCGGTTTCCACTTTGCATACTTAGAGTAACGAAGAGTTTATAAGTTTTCAACTTTAGAACAACTTGGCAACGTAACTTATATACGACGGTAACAAGGTATGAGCACGACAAAGTAACTGCGTGTGTTTTAATTAAATTGTACATACCCAATGGTAATACCGACTTTTTATATGATCGCCAAAGAGTTTAATTCTCTGCCGGCGTCTAGTTCTGTAAATAATTTAGGGAACAGCGAACAGGCATAAGATTAGATAGGCACTTTCTGGGCAAGCGTGCTATATCCTGGGCTACATCACGCGTACTATCAAATAAGGCAATCAAAGACAAAGCTATCAAATGCAAGTCTAATAGTATTAAAATAATAGATTATGGTATCGCTCATAGAATAGAATATAACAAAGGCAAATATGTTTATTGATATGTTCGCACTGTATTCAGTACAATAATAAAAAGCTACGGTGAACTTAAAAGAAATTAATAGGATTTTGAGGAGGCTTATAGTGCAGCACCTCGACTACGCTACCTCAATGCAGAATGACGGTTTAATGCGTTGGTGACTGGGGAGATACATATTTAAACGACGTCAAAGCCTGCGACAGGATTTTATCGTTTGCTGGGTATCGTTGATAATCGTAATAGATTGCTCCAACTGCGTTCCGACGTACGGAAACGAATGAAAACTTTCCATTCATTTTCCGCCGTTCGCCGTATGCTATCGCGTTAGCACCGTGTAAGATTCGTACATGTATTCATAGATAATGTCGACCATTGCAAATGGTGCTAGTTAGAATGCCAAGTTCTGATAATGTAAGGAAAGTAAATGGGAATACAGTTATGACCTTTCTATTTACACGATATTTTTTTTATTTAATAGAAAACCGTATATATCCGAGGTGAAATAAAAAAAAATCAACAAAATTTGTGTTCTATGCAAATATCTCTCGTGTGACTTACGTCAAAAGGAAATCAAGTTAAATAAATTTCAGATACCTCCTCAACTTAATGTCTCTGGAGGTCAAATCGTTTTGTTTTATAAAAGTAGTCAGCTTTAAGTGAAATTGATACATAATTGTTTCGGAAAACTTCTCATATAACACTTTTATTAGGTTGAAAATATTAATGTTGCTTAACCCATTAAGGAGGAGCTTTATTAAGACAGGACTTCTAAGGCAGAAAAAAAATATCTCTTTTTCAGCCTGATAATTACACAAAAATCTTACAGAAAAATTTTGTGTCATGAAAAATTATTCTTTTTTCTCAAATATCTATTCTTGACATAAAAAATAGATCATGTTGAAGTTTATGAAATTAACCTTTTAGACAACTCTATTATAGTAAAGTATTTTCTAATGATTAACATAAAAAAGAATTTAATTAAAAACTATACAACAAGCCACATGATGTAAATAAACTCAGCAATAACAAATACTAAAACCTGTATTACAAAAATTCTAATAAAAATCAACTATACCTAACTATAAATAATGACGTTAATGAAACCTTCTTCAATTTCTATAAAAAATATTTACAACTTTAACATCTTAATTGATTAAAGAAATTGGTTTTCAAACTAGTAAAAAAGATTACATAATAATTAAATAAACTATATCAATAAATCAAATAAATATATAATAAATCGTATAAATATATTTTCATTCTGTTGACATATTAAAATTATTTTTGTTCAATAATTTTCCAACGTTCAAGGTTTTATTGATATTAATATCAAATA
Source organism: Mysoria ambigua (assembly GCA_018245875.1). Taxonomy (NCBI): domain Eukaryota; kingdom Metazoa; phylum Arthropoda; class Insecta; order Lepidoptera; family Hesperiidae; genus Mysoria; species Mysoria ambigua. Next base: position 4,024 of record DWEI01002878.1, on the reverse strand, counting down.
TGATATGACAATTAAAAATAAATTCTTAATTAATTCTTCTTAATTCAAATATTTTTTTACTACGCTAAAAAGATTTAATTAAAAAAAATCATAATTAAATAGTGATCTTCATAAACAAAATTTGGCGAAAGTTGAGTAAATATTAAATACATATTTTATCACGCAGCTGAGAGAAACGACTTAATTATTATTTGATGTTACGTAGTATTAATCAAACACGGCCATATTAATAAGATAAGCAGAACGTATTTAGGGCATTTTCCAGCATCCGATATAAATTTAAACGAAGATTAGACAAAATGCTTACCCGATTACGTCGTCCGCCTTATCAACTTTCTTCAACTGCACTCAATAACAGAGGGTACTCAAAAATATTATAAATTTAAATTTCACACTAAACCAGAATCAAGTCCAAGTAACACAACAAAAAACAAACGAAATTTAAAAAAAAACAGTTTGGAAATAAAAACGCAAAAAATTGAAGTGAAAACACAGGCAGCGTTGGTCTCGCTCGACTTAAACCACTTAATAACGTACTAGGAAAAAATGATATTATTTTAGAATTTGTTTACCGATTATACGTCGATTTATATTCCAAAGCGTGATCGCGTGTGCGGAGGAGCGTTCGAACACACCCGACCGCGACGGGCGCTGAAAGCATACTGGCTCATCGGTGTGTCCTGCCTGAAACAACTGGCGCCCCACACCCCGCCCTTCGCTGGAAAAATTTCAGAAGGTTCAGCTGACAAGTGCCTGCCAGATGTCCGCTTTCATCCGGAACGTCAGATATGTCTGTGTCCACTGCCAGTGTTATTTTATAAAATGCCTTCACACGCGCTGTATGCGCATACCGTACATCTCGGTGCGGTGGAATGTATAATTTAAAAGAAACATATTAAGGTTTAGTTAATTGTTATACGTAGATCGTGTTGTTGATAAAATGGGTTAGTATACAAATGCAATGTAATTATATTATTAATATATCTATTCAGTAACATTTGCATTTTTGGACACGGTTGGATCTCAGAATAATAAAGGTTAAGTTCACAGTCTAGCGCTGACCAAGAGCGGGTCAGCCTTCATACCCCTTAGTTGTCATAACAGCGACTGACAGGTGTATAAGGGGCTTTATAATATTTTTCCTTCTTATATAGTAAGTGATGCTAAATCCTAAAACATATTTACATATGCATTAAATCGCTCGTCATAAATTCGAACTTAAGACATCCTATAACCAAACATTTCAAGCTATTATCCGGAAAGTGCAGTAGGGCCTAATTATAAACGCTATGTTTTTGTTATTGTTATTATTATATGTACAAAATTAATAGATATATACAATCTATATAAATATAATCTACTAACCGATAATTAAACACAAATTCAAATACATCTCCCAGCATTAAACTTAGACACAGCTGCTTCGCAGTCATGGTTTGAACTGCTCTATATAGATATACATACTATGACATATAGTATTATAATATGCGACTAGATTTGTAGTAATTTAGACATAAAACTGTCACTGGCTTTGCGGTCTAGTGGTTTGTAATTTTTAGATTACGTCTGTAAGTACCTATCGAATATCACCAATTGATGTGTACACCTAAGCCGTGTCTCTGGACAGGTGACGAGAGCCGTTGTCCGAAAATTTCGCTAAAATTTAAATGTGTGAGAGAATATGACTAAGTTACGACGTCACGCTTCCAATATCGTTGAACGGGGTAACTGGTGGAACATATTCCACACTCCTTTACCTATCTCTATGGAGATTACGTTTTTGTTTATTAGTAAAAGATATATAGTCGTAGTTTTGATTATATCGATTTAACTAAGAAATCGTTTTGTAACAATGATTGTGTATGTTATATTGCGTGTCGGGACGGAATAAGAATACATTCCATGACTCCGTGCCGGGATACAGAACGTCATAAGCGCCTCTTACGACGCTAAATCCAGCGCTAACATGGTACGCCGTAATCTGCCTAGGTACAGCTAAATGCTATGCTAAATGTCTATGGGCAACTGCGTAGGCGGCGCGAAAGGCTCTGCTCTGCCATTCTAAACCAGCATGCCCAGCGTTGGGATTATAGACATATCCCCGCAGAAGAGGCCTCCGTTCAGCCGTGGAACGTAACAGGCTGATGACGATGATGGTTATGAAATCACTTGGTTTCGCCAAACAAAAGTACATTAAAAGGTTTTCAAGCAATTACTATCACTCGAGCCATCTCTATTACATTGGATCCTTCATTTATTAAAATGGCTTTTTATTTTATAACTTCGTAGCCTCTAACGACTCAGTAAATAAATTTTTACTCCAAGCAACGCCCTCTCCCACACCGACAACCACTTTTGCGACATAAAAGTGCCAATTCCAATAAAAATTAATAACATTGTGATAATAAATAATTTTGAATTACAGCCGAAGACGTCGTGTTAAAATATTATATTTTCGAACTTTGACTTCGAATTGACATTCCGAATTTCGACGAAAAATAAGAAATTCATAAATGATTATATATATTGTTATAAATACAATCAAAACAGGTCCTTTACGGGGTAGACAAAGAGAACTGTTTGTTATCTATGCAGATTAAGATCACAGATAGATCATAAACAAAATTAATCTGTTGGCAAACAGTTTACGATTAATGTTGTAGTCAATATAACATAATATTACACCTGTAGTTTCCTCAATGTTGTACTCCCATTTTTCCCAAGTTATATATGTTGTAGCACGTAACAATACATCACGCCTGTAATCCCCGTAGAGGTGGGCAGAGGAGAGCAGTACACGCCCAAGTATTTCTTTACATTTACTCTATGGATGAACTTTTACCATGCACCGGGCTCACATCTAAATTCCGAACCTTCATTAAAAATGTCCACTGCAAAGTCGAAGTTAGAAATCCACTACACTCCGTTGTCTATTGCTTCGAGCAAATACAAGCCGTATATACTTATTTTTAAAATATTTACAATCTGTAAACGCGATATAACCACAATACACCTTACATCGCAATAGTCCACATTTTACAAAAACCAATCCTTGGCGTGCCGCTCGAGCAATCAGCGTACACATTAAACGACCGTTAAACAGAAATAACCTGTTTAATTTAACCAGTAATAATATATTGCGTCGGATTAAACAATTCGGTAAGGGCTATTATAGATCAATATGTACACGCAAATATAGCAATATGTATTACATTAAACATAGCGATACTGGATATATATATATTTACTGAATGTTACAGAAATCTTTCCATGAATACTTAACATATGACAATACAAAAATAATAATAAGGTTTCTACACTCGACATGATGAACTTAGTGTTCACTGTTTAGCTATTCCCATAATCACCACGTTGGGGTTGCCAATTCACATGGATATCGCATAGCACCGCTTCCATCTACTTAATCTTTCTTCTTCTTAAATTAAACACAATCATTTTATTTTCCAACTACATAATTGTTATAAGTTATATGCACGTGAATCTTATATTAACTTTTTGTTTTGCAAATCAAACCGTGTTTAATTTTGGTATTGAGAACAAACCAGTCTCCTTTGCCATCATCAGCCTGTTCTTGTAGCCTTGTATCTGTTACTGGACATGTGCCTACGTGGTTTTGTCAGTAATCCCCATGCTGGGCAACGGGTTGGGAGTACAGAGCACAGCTTCCCGCACCATCTACGCTGGTATAAAAACAGTATTGGACCGTTATAAAAGATCAATAGACATTTATATTACATCAATATTATATTTATGCATATTTATATACGTAACTTCACGCCTGTAATCCTCGAAGAGGTAGGCAGAAGAATGTAGAACATTCCCACAATTCACCGGTTACGTTTATGTCCCATTATGAGATAGGTGGTGAGCCCATTCCTATGCATCGGGCATATATCCAGACTCCGAACCACTACTAGAAATTCTACATTAGAAAATTTTTGTAGTGTTCGACCCGGGAATCGAACCCGGGACCTCCCGATCGGCAGTCGCACTTGCAACCAAC
>DWEI01002877.1:0-13593 GCA_018245875.1 Mysoria ambigua | reverse complement strand
GTGCACAATTCTAGACTCCCAGCCACTGTTAGGTAATAACTAGAAATCTATAATATCATACGTCATAGGGATCCTAGAAAGATAGCGTATAAATACTACACGTGCGTGTTTGAAAGAAATTATAAGAAATAAGTTTTACTTACTCAATGTAATGTAAAATTTATTAATGTAAGTATGATATAAAACATTCGCACAGGTGACACAGGCGAGCCAACGCCGACGGCGGCAATCGTCGGCTACGGCAATGTTTTGAAAGAAAGCAATCTTGGCGGCAAAAAACACCTCGAAGAAATAGCTCACTTTTTGCCCTAGATTACAGGCAAGTTTGACCCGACATAGTAACCGTTTATGACGGAAACAATTCGAGGCAAGTTGCCGAACGCTGTGACACCGTTATTTCGTTTACATAATATATTAATAGCTGTTTAGTTTTAATGTGAAACTGCTAATACGCCGAACACTTTACGGAGTTCGAAATAGGAACTCATTTAAAAAAAGAACATTTTTAAATGAAGAACACAATACCCCAACAAAATGTTCACGCCATCAACACAGTTAATCTTATAACACATTTCTCCACGATATTGCATCTATTTAATTAATTAAATTATAGAAAAATTGTGTCGTAACGTTAATAAAGTTGTAATAAAAAAAGAGAAAAAATTGTAACTCATTTTTGCGGTGCCCTGAGCAGACTTTATTCTCACAACAGAGCGAAGGGCGACAAGTAGAAAGCATACTGATATGACATTTTTAAGAAATATGTTACATAAAATATCGAAAAACGTTCCTCGATTTATTCATTTATATAAGTCTTTAAGGCGCTTGAAGTCTACCGACCCGCATTCGGTCAATTCGGTCACCCTCTGACCTTACGATTTTTCATGCCTATAATTGATAAATAATGAATTTACCAATATGAGTGATGTGTATTGGAATTTATCAACAAAATATTTAATAACATTGTCCATAATTAATAATATACGCATGTTGAACTTTTATTCGACCAAATATGTAGTGTCTCTGCATGAGTTGCACCAAAATATGGTAGACTTTAATAGCGCGCAGAATTACTGACGATGGCTCCGCTTTTACCTGAATAGTGGATGGAGCGGAATAGCTCAAAAAGCCTTACCGCGATCTGACATAGATATCTAAATTCGTAATTGAGATAGCACTATCGGCGCGGTACACTGGTATCAATATAACACAGCCATTGTTAACGAGTTTACATCGCACTGACTTTTTCACGCGACTGTACACCGAGCGACCGAATACGCGAACAATCTGTCGATTCAATAAAATGCTTTATGTTGTTTACAGAGTTTAAGGTATAATAATATCACTTCAACGGCAGTGTTGATGCGATTTTAATGAAATTCTATAAGGAGATAATCTCCGGTAGGGAAGTCGATAGAATCGATCGCCGATCGAGAGGACCCAAGTTTAAATCCCGGGTCAGTTAGTACTGGATTTTTCTAAGTTAGATTTTTTAGTAGTGGTTCGGAGTCTGGATGACATTAAACCCATCGGTGTATGACAATGAACTCACCACGTCCTCCTTAGTGGGGACATAAACGTAACTATCGATATGTGGAGGTGTGCTATACTCCTCTGCTTACTTCTACGGGTATTACAGGCGTGATGCTACGTTTAAATGTAGCCTATATATTATGAAATTATTTGACTTTCACCTAGCGAAACGATTCTCAAAATTTGATCAGTACTTACCGAGATTACATAGCAAAAACAATATTCTGTCTACTTTAGAAAATCAGTATAACTCACCTTCTATACAAATATTTCCTATAAAATGTAAAAGTTTATTGACTTCAAATACGCATTTTAGAAACACTTACAATAATATATAGTACACCTCGAAGGGAAATTGACTTCTATGTAAGAATGTATTCTGAATATAAACGTCCATACATGAACATTGGATTATTTCGAGACGGTTTATATAACAAGTGCAACCTGTTCAATTCATAGGTACCAATTAGAGTGATGTACCTATATCGTTAAATTGTTATGGCTCAAACACATAACCATGGCAGTGATGGAAAGCCTCGGTAAACGTAAACGAACTGTTCACGTCGGAGAGGCCCGCATAGTGAGTTCGATCCGAGGCAGCCGCACACCGTTATCCTATATATAATTTGATCACTCCTACGACACAGAGTATTGAAACATTGTTAAACGTAGATTTTCACCGAGACTGACATTCCCAAAAACTGATTTATCTCACCGTGACCGGCATCATCTCACTATGGACACTCACCGAGCCTGAGTTCCCCGAAGTTGCCGCATCCTATCTTCTTGCCCACGCGGAAGTTGGGCCCCACCATGAGGACGCCTGAGGACGAGGTCACCGACTGCCGCGACGGGTGCATGGCGCTGCTGCCGACGCCCCGCCCGCCCACCGCACCGGTCGCGCTGCAGCAGATGTAAAGATGCTACGTATATAAACATGACACATGGTACACACCCGGCACATGGTAAAAGGCAAAAGACCCTTTAATAACAAGAATCTCCAAAAACAAAAACGGGCTAAAACTCTCATATCTCAATCTATTTCATGGAAAGTCCTGATTTTTTGATAATAAGTAGATGATTAGGCAGTCGAAAATTATATTTATTAATACGTAGATATGCATACGTAATCACAATTTAAAACGTTTAAAAGAAAAATAATTAAAGTAATCAAAGCGCATAAACACCGAGTAACACATATCAACGTCGGTTATGACATCAGATAGATTGATAAGTGTTGTGCGAACAAAGTAATTGATCAGATCGTATTGCACAAAGGATCAGTACGTACGTACATATTGTTACGCAACACGCCCAAAGATGTGCCCATGTCGCATTCGAGTTCGGGGAATTACATCTCGACGTTCGATTTTTTTATTTGTCTACCGGTCGTCGTTTTGTCTGCTGATGGTAGGTCACAGAATTTTACCTTAATTTAAACACATATGGACACACAAACACACACATAAACGATTACCGTGTACCACGACGAAAACTTAGTGACGCATCATAGAATCTCATTTTGATCATTTATCACCATTCCCGTATGAAGTGGGATTACCATTTAAAAAAATACTGTTAATTAGATACAACACTTAATACAAACAGTTGTATGGATATTTTTATGCACAAATTTTTAAGTCAGTCAGTGAAGATGATGGAACGCATCGTGAAAATGTTGATGAAAATTCAAATTTACCGGGACCACATTCATTATTATAATTAGCAAATTCCACGTGCGAACAGTTTAAATAACAAAAGCATAACAATCTTTCTGTGGCACTTGTACGGAGTACATTTTTAGCACGACGCGGCTTTCCCCGTCCGCGCTAATTAGGCGCACGCCTTCGAATACTAGCGAGTCCAATGTGCTTGCTAATAGGTGGATTATTTGTTGTAATCTTTGTCGGCGACTTAGCAACCACTACGGAATGATTGGATCAAGACCGGTCGTGTGGTGGTCGGGTCGGGATTGATGAGGTTATTGTGTTAGGGCGCAGTGGTCCTAGGTGAACCATTGACGGCCGCGTGCGCCTTGTTTCAATTCACAATACAATGTTCAGTTTGCTCTGTGATGATTAATGCAACATCATCGTCGGATTTCCAGGTCAAGAGTGCAAATGTACAGACAGACAGACAATAACAAACTGTTCGCCCACTGCGGCCGAGGTCTTTGCGACCGCCTTTTAGCAGTTCACTTGATTTGTTTGTATCATAAGTCATCTCTTAGATAGATTGCTTTGAGTAGCTTGTGTGTAAGAGGCCTTATGTTATCGCTTTTTAACACCGATTTGTTTCATTCTATTAACAAACTAATATATGAAAAGTCCTTTTCTGTACACATTCTTTTCATCAACATCAATTCTATTCCCTTTACTTTTCCAACATCGGACAGGAACTTCCTACCAATGTGTGGTAGATATGCTAATATTGTCATACTTATCATAGCACAGGTGGCAAATCTTATGGTTACTTGACAGCCTGATTCTAAAAATCAATAGATTAATGACAGTTACATAATCAACTGACCTAAAAATCTAGCTGTTATAACATGAGTGCTGTCATGGAGTATTGTAAAAATTGTATTTTTAGTTCTACCTTTTAGACTCAATTTTCTGTGAGAAAGCTAAATTATCTTTCAGTTAATTTAATGTTAATATATGACACCAGATTGTCATGACAAAGTCATAAGTGCAATGTTCTAGATTATTTAGCAAAGAACTATTTTCAAGTGTTGCTGATAATTACTATTGTTCCGTTTATAGCTGTATAAACATTAACTAAATTACGAGTAATTTGTTAAATTTATTATAATGTACATACATTTTTTGCTCAATTGCTTTGTATCCTTACAATGTTCCCTCAATTTGCTACAAATTATCATTGTAACAATAGATATAGAAAGTGTAACATTAATATAAAAGAAAATAACATGTTAACTTAATAGGTTAATGCAAATTCAGTTTATATTCATATATAATGGTATCTTTTATAGTCAATAATGTGTGTAATATTTTTGTTTCAGTGGCCAAAATGATAATAACAATAGCAATCTAAGTTATTTCCAAGTAATAATTTGAATAGTTTTGGAAACATTTGAATGTTATTTGGAATAAAGGGTAAGCCTATATTGTCATGCTTTGAACATAATTCCCGAATTCTATCTATTATATAAAATATAACTAGAAAAACTAAACTTCATTCTAATTTAGAAAAAAACAATAGTACCCAGGTAGGATTCCAACCCTGGACCACTTGATCAGCTGTCACACTTGCAATTAGAACACCAAAGCAGTCAATATCCATTGATACTTAAATTTTTTTTTAATATTGAGAATATTTATATTTTTAGCACTGCATATATTTTTTATTTTTGTAAAGGTAAAAACTTAATGACCAAATTAGTATATTCACAGCTGTCCGAAGAATTATTCAGCATGTTATAAGGAATCCGAATATACTATTAAAAATTAATTTATTCCATTTACTTTATTATGCTCTAACATAAACAGCTTATTTGTAATTCTATGCAAATATCTATTTCATACTTATACAACGAAACTAAGTATGTATGCTTTTTCACTTCTATAGTGGAACATATGTGATTTCAATAGAAAATACACAGTACATATTCCGCATGTAACTTTAGACAAAGTCGGAACTACTTGTTACAAATAAGGAAATGCAAACGTGAAACATGTGGCTCTCCCTTCTGGTTGTTGGATTTGCTTCTTAGAACACTTCACAGTTGTTCCCGGTTCTTATCGACGACATTTTGCAACGGTTCACCCGTTTGCATTTCTTTGTTGAAGTTTGTCGGAATCCAATTTTATACACATATCTTTTTATGTTAAGTGAGAGTAGATTATTTCAAGAGATTCAAAATGAAATGTACATTGTACATACTCTATCATTAATTAAAAATATTTTAAAAATAAATGGTTTTATCTGTTAGTTATCGAGTCTCTCTTTCAATTTCAACTTGCACTTTAACATTTAAAATAATAAACAGAACTTGCATAGAAGTGTAATATTGATATAAATGCATAATAATATTACTGTTCATATTTACACTAGTGTAAGTTACCATAACATAGGAAACAAACATTATTCTGAATAATGTATCCTACAAATATTTTTTTGTTTATTGCAAAATATACTTATAATCTATAGCTATTGACTTGAAGTAATGTGTATGTCCTATGATTCTATCCTTTCTTATTTACCAATCAACTCGATGATGGTGAATTTATATAACAAAGGCAATGAAGCCAGTAGCAATAATTTTACTAAATCAAAATCTGTAGTTACTGTCAATATCAGTGCCATTATGTATGTATTAGAGATAAATGATCAAAATAAAATAAAACTGTAAACCACACATTATGGAAGGTAATATTTTCATGTTTCTAATGATAGAACATTACTTCTTCTATCAAAGTAAATAAAAATTAAAACAATAGTCGATCCATGTGTAATGGGTTTTCTTACTGCATTATAATGGATACATTTAATGTACCATTTTAAATAAGAATTGTAATAAATTAATTGCCAACATCACTAATTGTCTTAATTTGAATAAGTCGTTAGTAACTATTACAAATACGTATTTTGTTGTATGAACAATGTGTCGCCCGCCATATTTGAATGAATACTGGCTGCAGTGAATCATACCGACCGTTATTGGCATTGAATCTAAAAGTGAAAGTCCCAATGCACTTACAGACATCAGAAGCTTGAAACGTAATGATTATGCGCCCTACTTGTACCACACTTTAATAATATTCATTGAACATAAATAATCATTATTTTCACCTCGTCATAAATGAAATGTATAAAAAAATAAAACCCCACAAAACTCACAAAAAATCTAAATTTTCCTTAATATGTTCAGAAAAATTATGCATCCATACATTCTCACTTTATTTACTATAAATTTAAAATCACGTACCTAGGAGCAGGCTGAACGAGATCATTATTTATGAGCGACCTTTGGAATATTTTTATATGAATATATTCCTTCAGATGATGTACTGGTACAGAATAATATAGTACATTTGTATTTGAATAGACTAGTCTAGAGTTACTACAAAATGATCATTTTACTTAAGTGAGTTTTACATTTTCTGTGTTATGGTCACCATTAAGCTAACAGGTCCGTCTCATGAGTGTGTTTTATTTTAAGCATCAATGGGTACTTACAACTTTCTATGCATTGTAATCCATAGACAACTGTATATTGTTATGCAATCGGAGTGGGTTTACATGCACCATAATGAGTCTAGTAACTCTGATGTAAAATCACAACACAAATTGTCAAATATACTCCCATGGCACTCTTGATTTGTAAAGAAAACTTCAATCAAATCATATTATCACATGCACACAAAACTAATCCATTGAGATAACTTTAGTGAGACATGAATGAAATTATAAATTATTTAAATACAAACAGAATACAAAGTTGTGTAAGCATTGAATCAAACTACAAGCTATATTTACATCGGAGACAAATCATACTGTTGGTATGTATGGAAGATGATAAGTCAGTTCTGTTTTTAATAAGAAATGTTATCAAGGGTATTGTGTGAGATACATATGTGTATAAATAAGATGTTTACAATTGTGATTCACTTAACTTCAACAGTAATAATATACATTATGTAGATTGCTTTATTTTTTTTTTATATATTGATTGGTCTTCACAGCTTACACTAATAAAACCAGTTAACCTCTCAAACAATGCCAATTTACATACATTTTGCTAAATCTATATATCCCATACAGACAGTTGGCAATTAAAGACATTCGTCCACCTGCTTATGTCCTGGCGTCCTTCGTACACCTCTTCAACATTCCTTAGTTGTCATACATGTTCATGTATACAAAGTATTCATGACCAGACTTTCTTTTAGGATATCATTAATTTGATCAAAGTATGTGTGCCCAGGTTTCCCTTCTTACAACTCCATAGTGCGCACTAGCTATATAAATTGGTTGCATTACTTTAGTGTCACCGTCTCCAGACTGTTGCTTTTTAAATAAGGAAGAACGTGATCAGAAAATTGTGTAGCATGAAATGAATATGTCGGAACTAGAATCACAAGAAGTGTGCTTGGTTGGAATCAGTGTGAGCTTACAAGACTAAATCATAGTCTCTGCTGTTATTTTGAGAGGCATTATTTTAAACAGTGAAATAGCTATAATATTATAGATGTTTATAATATAGCAAAACATGAAAAACGGCATACAAGAATAAAATGTCTATAACACCTACCCCTCCTACGCTTCTGATACATTATGTTAATTTTACACATTTGTCCACTATAAGGTACAGTTCATATATGAAGCCTTAAGAATGATTTACACAACAGTGGATGTTAGATCTGGTTTAAATACTACCGAAGCATGAGTATGCACATCTGAGTTTGCATTAGTGTAAGTGTATATAAATATAAATCTGTAATTCAATTGTATATATATCGTTCACAAGTTAATAAGGTTAAAATGAAATTGAACATAAACTTGTATCAAATTATATGTATGTAAACTGATAATATATTTGTGCAAATTGTACCTTCATTAATAAAAACTAAATGTTATATCCTTGATTTTCGTATGCCGAATGTATTAAGACGGAACAAGAAAAAATATAAGTCATTGAAGAATATGAAGAAGGTTAGCAGAAAAAACAAATTATTTATTTATATTTAATAACAAATCCTTCTAGATAAGATAGGATTGAAGTAGAATAATACATTTAGTTACATTTTTCTTGTATATTGTATTACAATAAAGAGAAAAGATTTAAATGTGTTGAAATGTGAGTGTATCCTTGTTAAGGGAAGGCTGAAATGTGAGAATGTTTTTTAAAAGGTGGTCAGTGCAAAATATATTATTTATGATACAAAAAATAACTAGTTATAATATAAAATTAAGTCTTGCAAAGCATAGTATTTATATAACAGAAGCCCTTAGTTATTGTAATAAAAATATATTTCCAATTATATTTTATTAAAAGAGTGAAATTAAAAATTCAAATAAACTCATAGCATAGCCATTTTTAAATACAATGGTTAGTAATTTTTATGTACATATCTATTTTGATATAATAAGAACTAATAAAAAACCAATTACTTGTGTTGCATATTATATTAAGGAGATATTAGTAATCAATATAATGTCATATACTCATAGACATATGAATGTATATGACAAATTAGAAATTTAGTGTTAAAATGTGTTGGTTGCAGGTTTGACTGTGATTGGAAGGTCCTGGATTTGATTCCCAGGACGAAAACTACACAATTTTCTAATTTAGATTTTCTAGTACTGGTTCACAGTCTGGATATGTGCCCAATATATGCACATAGGCTCACCAACTATTCCATAGTGGGATGTAAACGGAACTAGTGAATCGTGGGAATGTTCTACATTCCTCTCCCTACCCCTTCAGGGATTATAGGTGTGAATTTACGTTTTTAGTGTTAAAGCATGAACATAACATGCATTCTGTAGAGCACAAGAAATTTACATTTGAAAATAATCCTGTATATATTTTCATGATTTTCTCAACATCATTTATGTATTCGAGACACACTAGTGTCACAATGCAGGTAGGATTTTTAGAACACAAGATAGAATTTCTAGAACATTAAATCTAATTCTGGATATCATAAAATTATGATATCCAGAAAAATACCAAACACAAAATTTATTTTATACTATTTGTTTTGTACATGACTAGAAAAAAGTAATATGCCCAAACAGTGTAAAAAAACAATACATGTGGTGACAAAACAGGAAGAAGAATGATTTTTGTAAACTAGCAACCAAAAATCTGAGAGAATTGGAAGCCCTTCAAAGCCCAGGAAATAGGAAATAAAAGATATTAAACTGCCCTAATTATTACCTCAGTCAATGATAACAACTTTCCATAATTTGATGGGCATGGATATTATTCAGTAAACAGAAGTAGAAGTTTTTGTAGCTTTTATCTTATATGGGATATTATTTTATAGAAAAATATTCAATATATTTTACTTGCATATTGATTCAATTCACTATCTACCTCTTTGACGGTTACAGCTGTAATATAATGGTCCATAGTGTACAGTAGGTGTAAAAGGGAGGCTGATGTAATGATATCAATAACTTGTACTATTTCTTGTCATATATTGTAGTAGCTGTGCCCACAACTTCGTCGTGGATTTTTTATTAAGAAATCAATTAAGAAAACATAAGTGTTTTTAATACAAACAACCTTTTTTTAAATAAATAACTTATTCATTTGGATAAGGATTAATATCATGTTTATTAAAACACCTATGCAAATAATGTATTATTTAAGAACCATTTGGTTAACCATAAAAACGGTTATTGCCATTGTCACAATATTTTTAATTGCTGCTCCTCTCCTATTTACCTTAAAGTGATATTATATAGCCTATAGCCTTCCTTGATTAATGAGCTATCTAACACTGAAAGAATTTTTCAAATCGGACCAAACATTGGTCCGATTTGAAAAATTCTATTTGGTCCGATGTGAATGATCAAATCGGACCAATGTTTGGTCCGATTTGAAAAATTCTTTCAGATTCCTGAGATTAGTGCATTCAAACAATCAAACAAACTCTTCAGCTCTATATACTTAGTATAGATACACTACATTTATCAATTCTATATTATTTAATATTCATGACTATAATTATGTTTTTGTAAGTGTTTAATGCCTACACTATCATTTCAACCTCTGCTATGAACAAATTTACAACATACAAGCACACCTTGACACTGAACAAATATTTGTTATCAATAATCGGAATACAAACCACACTAATGAAAACATCTCTCTAATATTATTATGAATTCTATCAATATGGAACATTAAAAACAATGAATATACTTGAATGAACATTTTAGATCAATTAAACATGTTTTGTTACTTAACACATTGAAACTCTCACACAATTCTTTTCTAAACTATTAAGCATAATTTTGTAAATGAGGGTTAACTTAATTTTTTAATTGCTTGTCACATGTCCCATGTTTTCACATGAAAGTATGCATGCTACAATGTAGCTTAAAAATCTCCAATTACAAACAATCCTCTGAAAGTACTTTAAAAGAATCAAACATATAACAAATGGGGTGTATAACAACCGGTGAAAAGTGGGAGCACTGCACTCCTCAGCCTACCCCTTCGCGATAATACAGGTGTGATGTTAGGTGCATTAAATGGTGCCAATTATCAACAACAACTGGGATTGACTATTCACAAAGGTGTAAATGTTCTTTTTAATTCACTAATACAGTTTTCTATCGAAAGAGCCGACCACACCCGGACTAGTTGATAGTTATACATCATTCTCAATAAATGCACAAGTATCTGGTCACATAAGTGGTTGTAATGTGATGGTACTTCATATTATTTATTTAAAATTGATTAGCACTGTACTTTATAAGAAGCACTGGAACAACTATCGAGCCTGATAGTTAATAGAAACCATGAAACATGACAGCTGTAGTCACAACCATGTATACTACGCATTAGTACAATGTCATAGAAACTACATGAAATATTACATATTCTGAATATATGTGAATTTATGTTATGGAATGTATTGATTGTTAGTTTTCCATTTTAAACGGTCAAGAAGTGTTATGATTGAAGGAATCATTATAGATCCTTATTTTCTTGTAAAAATATATTTGATTTTTTTGTACCTACAATGTTTATTTACTAACAAAGAAGTGTAACACTAGCAGAACATATTCATTCACTGATGCTTTCTATTATAATCTAGAAAAAACTGACTTGTTACATTAAAAAATGATGTTTTTAACAAAATACAGAAAGAGACAATTTGGTTACAAGAACATATGTAGAGTTTGTAAAAGAATGCAAGTTGTCAGAGGTAAATTTCAGCATTGAAAAAAGACGTTAGAGCAACTCACAGGGTCAGTATCATAAGTAAACTATGCTATATGTATACTAACTGCTAATATTAGTCCAGAACCACAAAGCTAGTGGTTAAATGAACATGACTGTGTTAGCTTAAAAAATATTATAACAACAGAAATTAACTTACGTGGATGTCCTTTTATCGTCGCTTTGACGTTCCTTGTCCTTATTGTTCTCCCGCTTATTCATAATACTAGTGGTATGGTGCAGGCGCTCGCCCAGCACGCCGAATCACTCCCGGAGCCCACTGTCAGTCGGGGCAGCTGCAGTCCATGTCACCACAGCCTCCAGCAAGGCACACAGCAGCGCACGCTCGCCATGCCACTGCATACAACACTAAGCCACACCACACCACACTTCACGATTTTTTTTACTCTTTTACTTCTTTACACTACAAACACTACACTATGTAGAATTTATCTCAAAATCATTTTCGACATCACACACTGTAAACACTATTCTATACAGGACGATGTTTCGGCGACTGGACAAAGAATTTAGCGTAGAAATTATAACGGAATATCAATAATTGAACTGTAAGTGTTATTTTTTTAGGGCTGATAAAAACAAGTGATAATTTTGATGTAACTCGATCGAAAAAAGCCGAGAACGATTATAGGTCGCCGTGCCAATGTTATGCTCATTGAAGAGTAACAAGCGATGTGGGCGCTACTTTTACAATGACCACGATTACAAGATCTACCTACCACCGTCGCTAACAATTACATCGTAATCAGAATTTATCGACATTCAATTCGAAAAACAATTGGGAATACCTAACAACTGACAGTTCTCCGATGTGGGAAGTCAACTCTAATAAAATTATCTGTCGGCATGAATCGTTTTGTAACAGCGATATTGGTTTATTATAAAGTAATACATTGCACAGCACTAAATTGAAATAAACCCACTAATAGGCAAAATCACCCGACGCAATTTTTATTAGCTTCACGACGTCGCCGAAACATCAAATGGACATTTGTCCTGATAAAAAAGTTTAGGGTTTGTAATGGCCACCAATGGTACACTTTTAACACTTTATGTATTATGAACTTAGAGTTGAATTATTACTAAGTTTAATTTAAAGAATTTAATTTATCAAAAGTTTACCTAAATAAATACCATCTAACGACAAAATTTCATAGTTAAAAAATATTAGTTTAAAGAATATTCACTGAAATATCGCCATTCGGCGCATGCGCAAACTTGCAGCAGTGGGTGTTGCTATATGAAAAAACTAATATATGACTAATATTTACAATATTATGAATCAAATTTTAATTTCTAAAAATATATTATTTACAATCGTCTAACAAAAACTAACCTTTAAATACTAACTTAAACTCTTTTATTTGACTATGGCTTCTTATTAAAGTTACTTAAAATAATTTCGGTATAAAGGCAACACAAAGAAATAAAGAAGAACACAGATGTACAAAAAGTTGTTTTACAGGAGCGTTCAATTTTACAGAAAAACACTTTAATTTATTACGATAAAAATTAATAAAAATAATTAGTGTTCATAAAAATAGTATTCTATACATTTTTCTTCATTTGCTAATATCTAATAAGTAGAACATTATACTTATTTCGACTGAAGAGAGTTTTCGGTAGTAATGACCTTACTAAATATAGTGTTTAATTTACATTTTACTGGTAAGTGGTATTTTTAGTAACATATTTAATTCGTTGCAATAACAAAACTTGATGACAGTTAATCAATGATAGTCAAATCAACGAAATTTATGTCACCAGGGCGTTAAATAAAAAACGTCTTTTTCAAGGCTGCTCAGTTTTATAGCACAATAAATATATTATATTAAAGTTACAGTCACGAATTTTGCGATTTGTTAAAATGCTAATGTTGGTTTATTCTTTTTAAAATTTACAACATTATTTTACAGATTTCCACATTTAAAAATAAATATGTATATATACTTACATCATATCAGATCAAGTTATTCACGATTTCGTTCAAATGTTGATTTAAATAAGTCGTCATTTAAAAAAATGTAAATTTAATTACAATACAAATAGAGGTAGAAGGCAAATAGAAACCAACAGAGGTAACTTCAAAAATTATAAGACATCCCAAA
>DWEI01002876.1:0-13593 GCA_018245875.1 Mysoria ambigua | reverse complement strand
CTAGCCTGAGGGCGCCCTACACTACGTTTGCCAAGACGTGGTCTCCACTCTAGAACACGTCTGCTCCAACGGTTATCTGTCTTACGACAGATAACCGTTGTTGTACACTCCATAAAGGGGTACTTTATCTTTAGAAAAAAAAAACAAAATCGGTTCAACAATTCCGACGTGATAATTTAGCAACCGGTAGCATTACTTTTTCATTTATAATGTATAAAGTATGAATAACAAAAATTGGAATCCAATACACTGTCGTCGTTAACGAAAATTGGAATCAAAACAATACATAAATATATCTGTAACAGAATGTTAGTTGCGGCGCAGAAATACTACAAAACAACTTGACCTAATTACCAGAGTATCTGACATTACTTTGCGGATATCAATTGTTATAAAATATTATATGATTCAGCGTTGCGATTAGCTAGGAGCTTAGATATTATGCATTTACTATGGTGTAGTTACCCAAAGTATCAATGTAATAAAATATTACGTATTAAGGTAACAATGTAATAACCGATGCTTCACTAGCTTTCGATGGAGCTTATCAAATATCATCAAATAAGTATGGTTATTATTATTATTATTGGTGTTCTCTGCCTACGACGCGAGGGACAGGAATGGAATATGTGAATTAAAAATGTTCCTTACAAGTAGTATGGTATGGTTATTGAAATCTTGGTACCCACACACTACATTCCACTTCAGCCGGCTATGGTACGACGTAAATCCTTAGCGACACCGGAGCCATAATAATTAATATCTATCAAACAATTACGGTGATTCGCTCCCCCACGGCGACAATTCCGTTCATTCTGCGAATGATGCCGTCGGCAATTGTGGCTATGCGGTGCAAATATCGATTTACATGCCACTGTATAATTCAAAGGTTGAATAATGTATTACCTTTCATTAGCACATCGGCCAGTCCCGAAGCGTATTTGCACACAAATTCGTAACCCACACCCCTAAGGAAGCCTTACGTGTGAACGATTATCGTTTACACGTTAATAGTGCGGCCGCTTGTACGAGCCTCGCTATTAAAATAATATTTCAAGTAATTTAACATGCGATAATACTAGTTATTGGTGTTGCGAACATCATATCAAAGATTTACATAATTTCAGAGAGTCAATATAAATTTCTGTAGAAAATAAGCAATGACAAATTCATGCCGACTTTTACAATAAGCATGACATAACAATTGAATAGTGCGAATGCACAGCTCGCCTCTGCCTCCCTCTTCAGCGATTTTAAATTAGAAATTTGGAACTTAATATTAATAGTTTTAATCACTAACGGCCCCTGTCATTCGAAAGATGATCACACCCTGTATTATCTAAATGAACGAATCCTGTAATGTCACGTCACGATACAGAAGCAATTAATAGTATTCGTATTCTACAGCTGTCTGTTCAAATGTTACACAATATTACAAATATTAAAAAAGGTTTATGAAATTTTACAATCCCAATCGAAGGTAGACGCGTCTTGAGAAATTTTTTGTTATTCCTATTCTGTCATACTTAAAAATTTACAGTATTCAGCGAAATAGTCCTTGACAATATATATGTATTGTTCCTAGAGATAATCTATTCGAGATTTGCGAGGGGGAGTTAGATTTTGTATAGACGGAAGGCAAACTTCGGAAAATCTATGTTAACATTCAAAACAAAGGTAACAAGGCGGGGCGAGGTTGCAAGATTAGTTACACGCACCGCGGTACCCAGAATTGCTAAGCAAGTTTCTATCGCGCGGGAAAATATCG
Source organism: Mysoria ambigua (assembly GCA_018245875.1). Classification (NCBI taxonomy): domain Eukaryota; kingdom Metazoa; phylum Arthropoda; class Insecta; order Lepidoptera; family Hesperiidae; genus Mysoria; species Mysoria ambigua. The sequence continues at coordinate 11,825 of DWEI01002876.1, read as the reverse complement.
CCAACACTAACTGGGCTTAATGAATAGGGACTTAGTGCGCGCGTAAATCACTTCGAAATTCTTCTAAACATTTCAAATAATTGAGTGGAGTACGACTGTTTCGTCAATGATTGCATTTACACAATGTATTGTAAAAACATACTGCTCCTTATAGGCTAACGGTTGCGTCGATTGATCAATGAATTTATAGAATTTTATAGTTTTAATTAAGCTAGATCAACCAGTTAAGCTGTACCGCAGTAAAATCGACCGAGCAGCCCGAGCGGCGCGTTAATAAGCCCGCGCGAATTTAACACGAACGCGTGCCATAAATGAGAATCGTCGATAAATCGGACATTATAATAAACATTAACTTCATTGTTTACCGTCAAACGTCCTCGCCGAGCCGGGCTCGCCTCTCAGGTGCGGCCGCAGCGATGCGTTTGGAATTTCAACGACTTCAATTATTGAGCGCGTACCAAAACCGACCCCTTTGGGCTCCTCGAGGGGCCGGACTGTCCATTTTGCCCGCCGATAATCCCTCACGCCAAAGATACACATTAAATAAGCCATTGTACCCGCTAGCATTTCCCGTTTTTTAGGGTACACACTAAGGAATTTAATTTAAACAGCCCCAAATCTTAACGGGCCGTGAAATCGCAATACAATGTATTTAAATTTTGTTTATATCTGTTTTATTAATGGACTTAATTGTTCCCTAATATAAGAAGGAAAGTTACTGGCATATTACGATATGTTATTAAGATATTCGTTAAGAGAATACCAATTCAATGTATATTAATATTGACAAGGAAATATTGAAATAGATTTATGATAGTATCATGTCGATTCTAAACGTCGAAACAAAATATTTTACAACAATAATGAATGTAACCGCCAACAGTCCTTTATCTTGACAAATTCTTATTTTTTGGATTGAATAAGAGGAATGCAGAACATTCCCATGTTTCACCAATTACGTTTACGTCCTATTTCGGAATAGGTGATGAGCCCATTGCCATATACCGGGCACATATCCAGATACCCACTACTAGAAAATGTAAATTAAAAAAATCTTGTACTGCCCGACCCGGGAATCCAATCGCACTTGCAATCAACACGACAATCGAGGCAGTCATGTTTAATGTGTACCTAAATAGACCGTAACATCACACCTATATCACTACGAAGGGGTAGACAGTTATATGTACATAAATAGCTTGCAGTTATGCGTAATGCATCCCGTTCGCCCCTTGCCCATTAGATAACCAGAGTTGCCCAATCAAATAGAGTCTCTGCATAATTTGCACCGATCTACGCATCGCATCGCATAGAGCTAATGAGCATATCACCGTAAATATAAACGCTAGGGCTGAGGCAACGTTTAATAATTTATGATGAGAAAAATGAACTATTAAATCTAATAAAATACATACAGACTGAATGAGATAAAAAAAATATAAAAACAATGTCATTAAAAGGAGGCATAAAAATTAGCAAAATGTTTTTTTTAATTCAATGAAGAAAATAATAGTTCCCAAAAATAAAGAAATTAAATGCGAATAAATTTTTCGAATTAAGAAGCTTATACACACATCACGTTGTCGCTCTACCCAACTGTTGGCGCAATCTCGAACGATTCCAACGAGCGAACAATGCAGCCATCGCTTAAAGGCAACAAAAAGGAACTAACAAAGGCACGGACCAGACGAATAGGTGTGCGATACATTAAAGCACTTTCGCCACCGCTAGTGAACTGCCAGTGTAATACAGTGTAAGTGCACGAATGTGTAACGATGGGTGATCATAGAACATTACTTCATATTTATGTTTAAACGAATCAACGCTACAATTGATGGTTTTAAAAGAACGATAGTAAAACTTTGCAGATCGTAAAATCAACTGCGTATAATATTATACATATGTCATAATTAAACTATGGTGCGTATCGGCCTTATCGCATCATGAAATGCTTTTATAAAGATTCTCTTAAAATATATGAAAATAAAATGTACCAAGGTATAATCGTTTTATTAATGTTATTTGTATTTATTTACGCATAACGCTACGGTAGCGCCAGCATGTAATAAACTTGTGAAATAAAACAAAAAGTCGCCACGCGATAAAGTTTATGCAGTTCGCCGTCACCGTGACGTCACTTTTATATTTCATGAAATTTATTATTTTGCAGTTTACTGCAAGGGTAACTGGGTTTTTCTTTAACATTTCATATTGTCAAAAAAAATCCTTGCAACCCTTTATTATATTAAAGTTTGTTGTTTCCCAATGATCTTTATAAAAAAAAACCCTTAAAAGCAGATCTAAAAGTTTGAATTTTCATGCGCGTATTTATTTTTCGTATGACAAAAGATTTATACATTCGAATGCTCTTACACTAAGCAGAGTTATCTGTTGGAATTCGAGCGACATTTTGGTTTTTTTTTATGATTGACAGCACACGAGCCGTGTTCGGTCGCGCGTTCATGCCCGCCGGGGCGTGATTCACCGCTAAGAGACCTACTCGCATGTTCTACATTATTCGCAGGATGATTGGGCCATGCTGCCTGACATTATTTATATATTATCTATCCATCCCACTCTCAATGCATCCCGTCCACAAGAGGCTCTCGAATGACAATGTGCCATGCGACACACGAAAATAACCCTTCACTTAAAACTTCCACATGTCTAATTAAGAAAATGAAAGCGACGCTTTCTGCCCGAGTCCGAATGAAAAGGTAAAAAAATGTGTTCATCTCGTTAAAACTTTCGTCTACAAATATAAAATTCAATTTCTGAATGAGCACAAAAAATCTTCTACCTTGTTTTTCGCGTTCATTTTGCATCAACCGACGTAGAGTCCTAATTATCTTTCCCAGTTAAGCTTAAGTGAATTATTCCGGCCGCCCACTGTAGCGCACAAACAAAACGGCGAGTTCACAACCTCAGTCGAAAATACTAAAACATTAAAGAGAGATCTGGCCACATGTATAATAAGCGTTCGCTAAGCTGCATGCACCAGACGCATAAACTGGCTATCTTAAAGCACCAGGTAAGGGTTACACAACTGACGAGTTTTCAATTAAATCTCTACTCTCATAAATAGCTTTCAAATACCAAACAAAACAATCTTAATTTGTCAAAATACACAAAATTCATTTTTAATATTCAAAACTCGTCTTATATACAAATTAATATAAAATTGGATCTAAGAAAATAGCTTTGGAGATAATTATTATTATTTGGATTCATCGCTCAATCACATGCAGTACTACAGCAGAATGGAAGCTGCGTTTAGCCGTCTCAACTTTTAATAATGCCCACAAAATCGCCTAATTAATCTGATTACGGACGGAGCCGCACAAGCCAACACTTGGCACTAATGCCTACTTCCGAACATTGAACAAACTTAATTGTCCCATGCACTGCCGTAGGATTAGTCGATCGAGCAATAGCCTCCCTCAGATAAGAAAGCCCTTACTATCACACTCGAGAGATTTAGCTTGGGTGGATTTCCTCGGAAACACTATGTGTACGGATTGGTAAGTGTTGTAATATTACTCTAGACTCTAGAGTATCACTATTACTAAAATTTACTTTTAGTTACGATAACATGATTGCATAATTGAATTTATTATGTAGGATTGTAACTCTCTGTATAACTCTGGGTACCTCTTCGGGGATAACAGGCGTGATATTACGATGTTACTTTGTCAGATGCGTTGAATTACACTAATCCTATAAGTAGACCAATATTTTAGTTTAAAATGATTTGTAGATAGACGGGAATTCTGTGTGAAATGATTGTAAATAAAGATATTTTTTTTGTAATCCACTCTTTATCCAACACATACGTGTCTCTTTCTGTTTAATGAACCTTTTATGGACCTATCAATATAGGGATAATTATCCTTCCCAGAACGGGTCGTTAAAGCCGTAAAAGGCGCGCATATCAGATTTCCGTACCGCTTGTCTGTTTGTGTGTCCCCTTTAAGTGTAATTATGTAGCCAGCTCCTTGAACTCAGTTCACGCATATCATGAATGAGCGCCACGACTAATGGAGATCTTATCTATAGAGACCCGAGGTGGAGTAACGTGGCCGTCCGTAACAGTATGAACTGAGTTATATTTAATACCGAGAATTATCTAAGCGGAATACGACAGCCCAGTTCAGGTCATAAATAAAGACCGGATTTGATTTCTGAAGGTGACCCCGCTTTATACGTTTCTTAGGGTCGGAGATCGTGGGATCCCTTTTAATAGTTTCTAAGGAAATCTCGCTTAATTCGCATAATGAACATGCGATTCTCCCTGTTTAATACCTACCTGATTTATGGACGTATACAAATGCTTTATTTTGTGTCTTTAGGCCCCATTAGAAGGACTTTCGACGCTAGTTTGTATTCTATTCGTCTTAATTTCTTAAGGGCTATCTTAGTAACGATGATTAGCTTGATTTTAACCCGCTTGCTATTCCATGAGCCACAGTGACTACTAGCGTAGATTATTTTGAACAAATTTATTAAAAACAATAGTACATTTAACTTCAATCAATGTAAGTTGCTGTTGATCGAAGAAAACTAATAATGTAACGGAAACATAGCGTCTACAATAAATTTTCCTACGTGTTCGTTAGCGAAAACAATTAAAGCCGCTTTCTAATCACGACCCTACATACAGACAAATGTTCTATATATAAAGAGGAAAGGAATGAACCCTTACTAATCCGTTTTCTGTAGAAATTAAATATTTGAGGCGGCAATTTGTGGCGCTTCCGCTCTACGTGGAACGGTGCAAAGACGAAGACTATTTGTTGAAAGTAATTTTTGAAATTATACTGTTACTTCGCCTTTGGATCTTTTAATAATTATCTCTGCTCTGTTTTAACAAGCACTTATTTTGAGTAGGAAATTAAGCGCCGCGTTACGTTAAATTGTTCTCGATAGACACTCATTTAATTGCGAACGTCCAATAATCTTGAGTATCTTTTGACGTCATAAAGTTTGTATTTTTTTATTTAATAGTAATAAATGTAATAGCTATTAATATTTTAACTGCAATCTAATAACGCAATACACATTGCTTATTTGATCTCGTGGAACATTTATGTATTACAATATATACTTAATACATATTATTTATTTGACTGTATATTTTAATGACATTAATATATACGTATAGCAATAGACAGGAATAACTTTAACGTGAAAATATTAGGGAACAAATAATATAAAAAACAAATAACGAACATACCTACATTGAAAATTTAAAGCACTCACAGTTCATGTCACATAGACTGAAATACGTGTAGTTTCGATAAAAGGCAAAGCCCATTGGCGGAACGATCGAGAGGGCTAAAATACAAGAGACTGACAGCGAGAGGCAGACTTCCTAAGCGACACGAGTGCGACATTTCAATTTAAGTATATATTATTCATGGTAATGCGTTAAAAGCGCGGCACACGACTTGCCTGTGCGAGCGGGAAGCGAGTCATCGCGGCGCACGTACGGGCGCCAGATACGTACGTACGATTCATCGTAGAGGTGCGTTTGTTTTGGGAACATTCGGCCCGGCTTTCAGCTCCCATTTTACATAGCTGCATATCACTCATACTCTGTGTACTGAAGCTTGTAAATTCACTATATGTAATGAGTCTATTTAACTGCATTCATGTCACTCCATGCTGGAATACAGGGTATCGTAAGAGACAACAAAGCCCGGCGCTGGCAGACCGCGATAAAGCCCGGCCTACCGGTACCGATATGCTTGTGCTAACGCACCTGTCAAGTTAGTTAGGTATACTAGTATAAAGGTAATAATTACCTTACAGGTATGTACACTTCACGATGATTTATTTATTAAACATATCAAACATTATAACAATAAAAATAAAAATAAGCAGAAAAAATAATTAAGCAAAGTATACACCGATGTCACCGTGAACGCACCCTTTTCGTGCGTCCGTATATTCAATGTTGTGCTTTAAAATTGTCGTTTCGCGCCATTTGCAGCGCCGCGCCCGGCCCGATGTGCTTCGCTTATAAAGTAGCACTACGAAATGTGGGCTTCGTTTTTATTTATCGTCCTCTATACAATATCGACGCTTTTTACCTATCAGCGAACGGAAATTCGCGTTGCAAATAACACGCACGTATAGTGTGTGTATACACGGTACACAATGCACAGATATCTATCAACTTGCTTGATGTTTTCGAATAATGTAATTGCTTTCAAATTAACTTTTATTCGCGAAATACGCGCCGGTGTAGCTCGACCAAATTACTGCTCGACATGTTGTCAGTGCACGACTCTGTGATTTATTTGCGTTTAAATACATTTAATACTTTGATAGTACAATAACTGCTGCATCCAAAAAACAATTACTTGTATTTACGTACTGATTAAATATTTTACTGTCCACTTAATTGTAAATCAAGTCGAATATTGGATATAGTGCTTTATCTTCTTACATAATATTGTGAAACATTTGATTAAATGTACTCGTAGTTGCTAGTTTAAGGTGTCATTGATGCAGTCGTATAAATTATCATGTTCGTCTTAATTTTACTTAAATTATTTCATTTTATGATACCTTCTCGTCATCACTCTCGGTTTGCTGCTTCACATATGCCTCTCTTAACAGAATGATGTCCATGATCCAACCGCTGGGCGCATAGCTACGCAGTTGCCCATCGGCAATGAGCCCTCAATTCGCCGCTTGCCGGAACTTTGTGTGTAGAGCGGGAAGGAGCAACACAAGCAAGTAAGATAAACTTGGGCCCCCGAGGTGGAGCTTGGCTCTGGTACAAGCCTTATATATCACCTTGTGAATAGCCTGCCCTTTGTGAAAACTTTCTATCTTTTTTATTTTTTCTACTAGCAACCGCCCGCGACTTCGTCCGCGTGGATGTTGGATGGTGTAGCATAGTTTTAACAGAAGTGAAAAAGACCCATTATCCTAATCCAGATTCTGGTCCATCTCTGTTCAAAATTTCTGTCTAAACCCACCCAAAACTATTTGACACCTTAAATAATTTTTCATCCCCTATTTTACCTGTTCCAGCAAAACAATTAAATGTCTTCACTTTATAATATTAGTATCGACTATATCGTACGATATAACTGTTCGCTTTAAAAATGCATTATTATCTAATAATAAGATATCTGTGTTGTGTTATGTTTGCCTCAATTGAATTTTTACTAGTTGTTATACAATCTTAATTAACGACCCAGAAAATAATTTGATTTAACATAACATATTACTTTTTTCTATGTTCAAAACATACAAATAACTTTAAGCAAACTAAACTTTAAGTAATCCAAATAACTTTAAGATAACACAATTGGTTTTATACTTTTATAATATTATCGACGGATACTGTTTGTGGCTATCAATGTATACGGCCGGTGAGTCGTGTACACTACTTTGGGATTTCCTATTTCACTAAAATACACAAAAATATACTTCAATGTATTATCTTATATATATTAGTAAAATTTTTGTAATAATTATCATATTATACATTACTGAAGTGTAATTCATTGTACAAAAATCACAAATAAAACAAATCATCTCTACAGCATTCAATTTACCGTAAAGTTTCAAATGTAGTTAAAGCTAAAATTTAACGTAAAAATTGAAAAATATTGAATAATGAAAATAGAAGAAAAATTAATTTTACATTTTTATAAATTCTATTTATTTCTATCATTTTTTGGACTGCTGCTATCGGCCTCGTTTTAACGATTTTACAATACATATTTACACTTTTATGACAGACGAATTACGATCTTTGATGAAATACTTACGACAATATTGTACTGCTATTAAAAAAATATGTACAAAGTTATTTTACTATATTTTTTTACGTACTTCAGTGACTAAATTTGAAAGTGATATTTGTTATTGGAAACCACAAAACCATGAAACAATTTAATAATGATTACAACGAAATATAACAAGAAACGTTTGGGACATCCCTAACAGAGGTCGAACTCCACTTGCGGGAGCATCTATTATTCATCGTCGAAGACACGGGAACGAAATTTGTGTAAGTGCGTTGTGATCCAGCCAATCTTGCCATCTTTATTTCATTCACAATAAATGGATTACTTCGTTCAGAGCTTGTTGCGTTGAGTTGAGCTTTCTTTAACTACCCTCTTTTACTGAAAATGCCTGATTATTTTTTTTTGTTAAAAGCTATGAAATAAAAGTTCTATCACTTTATTTTTTATTCCAAATATTAATTGCTGCACGGTATGTACAGTTATTGATAAAAAAGAGTTCACAATTTTTGGTTTATTTTATTGACAGCATACCAATCAATACTTATGATATACAATTATGGAGCTCAAGTTGCGGAAATATTGTAGTAGTAGATAAGTCTTTCAATTTGTGAGAAACAATTAATTAGTTATAAATTGAACTCTACATAAAAATAACGTAAATATGACATATACAATCGCGCCAATAATTCCCGAAAAGGAAGACAGACGAGTTAAATACATAAGCGTAATAGCAATACACTAGATGCAAATTCAGACTCTGAGTGTCTACTAGAAAACCTTAATTTAAAATAATCCAATATTGCATTCTTCATTCCTCTACCTACGTTTTGGTGGATTACCGACGTGAAGTTACGTTTTTTTGCTAAGGTTAGAACCCAGGATCTCCCGAACGGCAGGCATGCTCGCAACCAACATGACCAGTGAGTCGTGACCAGACCAGTCTATCAAAATAAAAAGCGTCTATTAATATAATATTCTTGGGTCAACACCAACATTCGAAGAATATTTTCACACTGCCTACATTAATTAATTAGACTATTATACATCACACGCGTCATCTCAACAATTAGTATTAGTAAATGCTTAAAGTACCGTTAATCCGTTCAAATGGGGCGATGTTTACGGAGCCACCGCGCGCGTGCGCACGCATGCGGTGACGGATAACGCACGATGTTTCATGTCACCCTGAGCATTGTTTTGCGTATTAATCAAGTTTATACTCTCATAAGACCTTCTCAACATGCAGGTGTTGGATTTATGAGGGCCCTGTCGATGGGTAGAACAGTAAATTATGTTCTTTAGGTTTAAGGTAGGTTTAAGTTATCAAAATATTTCTGTCCGACCCTTTTTATCGTTCCGCTACTGGAACAAACATATCGTCTCGGAATCAGAGGGCTGTGACCATAGTCTGTTACAATTTTACGGCGGTATTTGTCGCTACGTAAAAATAATAACGATTCTACATTTTTGACGTCGATTTGAAACATTCAAATTTATACACTCACCCGTTTGATATTGATGCTGTAATTTTTCAATATGAATATTGGTTACATCGATCAAATGAACACGTAAAATGAAATGTGCTTTGAGCATGAATTGGAATTCCAAATAAATGGGCTATATACAGGATCTAGTAGATTTATTTTCCGACAAAGCACCTCACCCTACCGGGCAACGTAATTTATAAAATGAATGTATACGAAGCCCAAAAAAAATTCCAGCACTAAAAAGTATAAATTTGAGGTACACCCACCTGTGCCCGATCCGCATTGGCGGCCCGAACCATAAATTGTAAGTTACAGTAATTGTTGAAACTTTGGCGACTCAAGGAAGCTCGTCGGACAGAATTTGAGTAGAATTACTTGCCAATGTTATAAGGTATAAATGTCACCGGATACTTAAAATATTGAAGCGTGTTATAGTTGGCTGTACCATATTATCTACATATATAACATATATATTTTTGATCTAGTCGTTCCAGCTTAAAATCACAGTTTTTCTTGTTTTGAATAGCAAAGATTTTCAATAAAAGTATATTGCCAGAACTGAACATGATACTTTCCATACTTTGGTATATTAAATCACTACAATGCGGGAAACACAAATGTGGCCAGCACAGACAAATTATAATAAGACGTAATTGATATAAAATGACAAACTGAGAAGACTCAGCAACTCAATGCTGAATTTTGTTCTTGATCGCCTGTTATCCGAACGGTTATCACTTTTTTGTGAAACAGACGCTATTTATCAGACGATACGGCGCACCTTACTCTGAAAATGGGTCGTATCATTACTCTGAAGTGAGCTTTCCGCTAAATATAGATTTATGCACCTTCGAACTGAGAGTTAGTTATTGTTATGAGTTTATTAGTACTCAGTGACCTAAATTATATATTAGAAAATTGCCGAATAAAAATGTATTGTGAGAGATTTAGGGCATTTTTCGTTGGGTGTTAATTTTTTTATATCTATATCATATAAACTGAGCTCTAGGACAGAATTGTTATTTCTATTATAGTTTACAAATGCTTTATGAAATGTCTTCTTTAATTTTATATGCCTTTTTAATTGTAGCTACATACTTGTATTACGAAATTTAAATTTGAAACATGTATTCAATCCGCTCAACGGCAGACGTTCCGAATATTGTAAATCTTCCCGCAATCGTTCCGAGGGTGAGAAAATAAAAACACATAATAAAAACATTAGCCTAAGTATCTGGTTGGTTTTATACCCTATATTACGGTATCTCGCAAAAAGGCGGGTTTTGATTGACGCCGGCAATCGGCTTAATGTAACCTCGAGGCAAGTTTTGTGGAACACAAACGACTGGTTAAATTCAGAGGTCGACGCAAAGCGACGCAATCTCTCACGCGTCACGCAGCAGGAGCTTTCCATATAATTCATTTCCCTATTCATATTTGTCTTAGAAGTTGATTCCAACGCGAGCTTCCAAGTCTAAAGGAGAAAAAAAAAACCAAAAAGGATGTAAAATGACATGATATTTTACGGCTCAAGTGTTATTGAAAAAGTTTCGCGATAATATATTTCCCTCTCACTTTGCCATTCATACAAATTGAATCGAGTTCATCCCACTATATGAGAGAGCTGTACTATTCGTATAGTTAGTAGTTCAGGATTACGTGACTGGAAATAGTAAAATCTGACGATGATGTTGATAATGTAGGTCGTAATGGGCCATTGCCAATAAAACCTTATAGGTAAACGATGGATTAAAAGTAACTGGGTCAGGGAAAGGCCCGCGCCTTATCAAAACAAGACCCTATATACTTATCTTCTTATCTTTTGGTACATCGTATTATGTATCACAATATTGGTCCACGTTTCGAAATCACATAAAAATATATGTTTATTTTCAAAAGAAAAACATCATTGTGTACGTATTCTTGCAAAATGTTAAACAACAACCGAGCGAAACATTCAGGCATCGGAACTTTTCATTTCGATCCCTCAGCTAGAACTGAGATGGTTTTAAAAGCAAAGTTACATATAGGAAATGAGAGGCCGCTTAAAAAAGTTTCCCCAGAAAACGTCGATGGAAGAAGTAATCTCCAACTCGGGAATACCACGTACCTATCTACTTGTTACAGGCGAATGAATAATAATTATTTGAAATAATATCTAAAATCTAGATCCATCGAAAAGTTTACAAAGCTTCTCATACGTTGAATATTAAAACAATTTGTTGCGAAAAAATATCGAAGTGAACAGGGGTGTATATTTTGGTACCGACATTTTTATGAAAGCAAAAAGAGCCGGTGAGCATTGTGTTTTATTTTTATACCTATTAGTCGCAATACAGATTATAGAGTATGTGAACAAGCGGCTGTGACGTAGTCGTCCGTACAGACCGGACGCGGTCATGTTTTGTCCGCGGGTCATTTACGCTTGTCGTTACCAACAGCGGGCGCCTGCCCCACGCACAATGACTGGTTCATTTTCACAGGAATTTCTCTTTCGATATCAACCCTTTATCGTTCCACTGTTGGAACATGGGTCTCCTCTCAGAATGAGAGTGTTAAGGCCGTAGTC
>DWEI01002875.1:0-13595 GCA_018245875.1 Mysoria ambigua | reverse complement strand
AGAGGCAGTGCACGTGTGATTGTAAAACTATCAGATATTTATTTATTATAACTCATTGTGTATATAATTTTTATATATATGTCTGTATATAATGTCTATGTCTATATATAATGTATTTGTGTATATAATGTATGTATATAATGTCTAAAATATTTAGACCATTTAAATTATAATTTTTATAGAGTATGGGAATGTCGTACACTCATCTGCCCACCTCTTCGAAGATTACACGCGTTATTACATTACGCGTTGTTACATTTTAAATTTTAATTAATATTCATGAAACAATACGAGCAGAAACTATTGGATATTATGTCTTCTGTTCAGTAATTATCGCCCAATTGTTAACTCGATGGATAATTAAATGAAAAAGGGCAAAGCTCTAATCCACCTCGGTTATCACATGCAACCTTTCCAATCATTTTTCACAAATTTCTTTACGATATATTTCCTCAACTTTAAACGAATATATTAGCACGACAGGAACAAGTAAACAGAAAACAACACAAACTTTTTACAAAGAATCCTTCAAATTACAAAGAACTTTATAGATCGACAATAATTGTTCTAGACATACAATTATTCAATTATTTTTTTAAAGTGAAGGTAAATTGCTATTCGATTAAAAATACAAGCGGAATTAATGCCAGTTTCATGGCTTCACACAAAGCTGGAAATTCATTGCGATAGACGAGGATGAATCCTTTTGATTCGTCTTCGTTTCCTAACAGTTATTTCGTCGAGCGGAAATAACAAAGACATTTTAAGCTTTATATATACCTTTATATATTTAAACAAAGTTATTTATTGGATATTTAAATGTATCATCACGCCTGTAATACCCGAAGTGGTTGGCAAAGGAATGTAGTACAATAACACGTTTCACCAATTACATTTAATATTACGCTATATTTAATAGATGGTGATTGGTGGTCCTACTGTCATAAATCGGGCACATTTCCAGACTCCTAACTACAACAAAACTTTCAAAGTTCCAAACGAAATTTAATCATTTAATATTTGTTACTTAATTACTATAACTCGGAAAAACTGTCTAACGTGCCCCCTGAACGACGAAAACTTTCCCGGTTTCCACTACTGTTCACCCATTAAATGCCGACCGCGCCACGGGTTACTTAACTTCATAAATGGACCCCTTGTATTATGCATAGTAATAATCACTTATAATTTGAATATATGGTTTAAAAGACTGGAATCCTAATATTAATAACATATCTTCTCTGTTTCTGTCACAATTAAGCATACTTGTTTTTTATTGCTTATGGTACTTATTATAGGAGTATTGTATCGCTTTTTGTCTATGGTAAAAAAAAACTTAATCGCTTTCTTTTGATAAGCAATATTGTGAATTCAAAACTATTACGTGAAAGCTTTTACCCAATTTTCTTATAAATCATTTTCCCCCCAAAAACCGATTTCACTCTGTCCAATTCAATCATGATTGACAATCTGTCATAACGTTTTGACAGATTGCGTCACATTCGCTGCGCTGTTTGAGAAATATCTAAGAAATATTACAAAAGCAAAAGAATCCAAGCTACAATAACGTGTTATACGTTATAGTTCGGAATAAGATGAACAATATGATATGAAACGTTATGCTTGTCTGGCAGCAATTGTAACTTGAGCGATCATTACACAATTGCATGCTGCCTGGTGACATATATGGCAAACGTTTCGTTTTTAATTTAGTATGCTGGAGAGTATAATTATCACGTTGCTTTGTTGAAGTTCCAGTATAAGAATTACTTTCATATTATTGGAAATCCGCGCGTCTTTTTGCGTATTTATTTGTTTATTCTTTATTGTCAAGGTATACAATACAAAGGACGAACTTAATGCTAATTGACATTTTCTACCAGTCAACCCAGTCAGAAAAGGTGGAGTAGGCAATAAATAGGTAGGTATTATCGAATAAACTATATTACAGGCTATTACGTTAAGTAAATATGGTTTACTTTTCATAATTACAGGCCTAGATATATACAGGCACTTGAATGCATGTTCAAATCGGTCTTAGGTGACATCGTTGGATACAAATCGTTGGAGCATCGGAAGCTTTAAAGAAACTTTAAAAAATGACCGTAAGTTTCTCCGCCATTCGGCACTTTGACAGTACCGGTGAATATGCCCTCTAGGCTTCCCACAGAAAAAGATAAAAGAATGTCTGAATTTTAGGTACCTATATTGCTTGATTTAAATTATGTACTTTCTACCGGTTAATGCTTGGCATAAGTCATCATCATCATCAGCATCTTACAGTCCATTGCTGGACATAGGCCTCCCCTTAGCGGGTTATGCTCATAATCCCTATGCTGGGCACGCGGGTTGAGGATCGCAGAGCATAGTTTCTCGCACCGACTATGCTTCTGCCCATATCGTCCAGACTACACCATACCGCAATTTAATACCAAGTTACTAACCTATAATTTTAATGCATTGTCCCTTTTCAACGTATTACGGTAACAAAAATAAGCGACGAGCCACAATATACCTATACATAGTAGTTATTCGTATATATTGCCGGATGATTTTATTGTTCCAGAACTTTCCAGTCGTTTCTTTCCAATCTTAAAATTGAAGTTAACGAAGTCGAGTGCGTACGGCGAAGTGATCCCCGTGAATCTGCCACTCCTGTACTATTATCCGAGTCATTGGGCCGTGAATTCGCATTCTTATGTAAAACGGGTAGCAGTAGGCGCTAGGCGCTGCGGTATTCCCGACACGCGTCCAATCTCGCGAGTGTCGATTGCCTTTCCAACGTTCGCTTCAATAAAATACTCCATTTATAGGAGATTTTTGTTTCTACTCTGTGATTAAATTTTTATACACATTCAAGGACCTCAATATTTTTTTTGGGACGTCTTATATGGTGGTCTTATGTTAAACCGGGCAGAGTCTATGTTGTGTTTATCACCCTTGTGATATAATGGTGCTGATCAAACTAATACCGGTCGATATTAACCGATGGCCTTGAGGTAATAAAGAAAAAGTACTGGTGTAACACATCAATTGTAAGTTGAATGAGTTCAATTAAAGAACAAAACATTTAACCGACCGCTCGGGTATTTCATGGACTTGAACGCACCGCAAACTAAAGTAGCTGTATTTAATGTGAAAACTTTAGGGAATCACTACGGGGTAAAAAAGGTCACGCTGGGTCACTTCCGGCGGCCGCGTTAAACTGGCCAACAACTCTCCACCCGTGGGCACAACGGACCGTTCTAAATAAATTTTCCGCTTCGAAGATTAGCTATTTTCGCATTTAGCGACGCGTGCGGGATTCTTGATGTGTGCGTTCCGAAATAATAAAATGTTGATAAAAACTAGATTAAACTATGTATTTCCGTACTCCGATCATTATATTAAACAACAGATTCTGTAATTTTCCAAAAATATTAAATAACAATTTCAATATTGCTTACATACAAATATGTACTGTCTAGATGAAACCTATTTTGAAACATAAATTGCATAATACAATAACGTCATATTCTGGAGTATGTATTCCTCGTTAATAGTATATATATATTTTGGGGGTTAGAACCCCCAATTCATATATTTTAAACACCAGCCGTTTTGCAGTATTGAAAACAAAGGACTCTTTAGACGTAATAGTATGCATATCACTATGAAGACCAAATACTGATTAATAAAGCAGTTTGAAGTCTTCAACTTCACATTAATGAAGAGAGTAATAAATAAGAAAAAAAAAGCAAGTTTATAACGACAGAGCTATTTGCCATTAGATGCTCTCTTTCACTCCTGAAGGAACTGGCGAGATGTGATAATAATACGAAGACAACCACTTTGTTCAAAAATCGAACTCAATTCTGGAATCTTACTCGAAAGTTCCTGGCTCCTGCCCTAACTTCAGTTTCCCCTGTTGAAAAATACAACATCAGAACTTTGATTTTGTTTTACTAACGGATTCAAAAAACGTTACAGCGCGCACAGAAACGCTATTACGACGGAAGTTTAATATCCAGGTACCGGAACATTCTTCCGCTCGACAACACTTTAGAATGTAATTGCCATAAAAAGAACAAGTCTGGATGGCTGTTCAGACAAGGTACATGTGATTAGTACCACCTCCGGAGATTACCGATGTGCTATGAAGGTTGGCAACGGTTGGCAATGCAAACAGCATTGCCAACCGTCGTGTTTCGAACTGGAAAATAATTTACAAACTTAAATTGTTTAGAAAGATTGGAAAATTCTCGGAACAAAGGTTTCCTTGGCAAAGTTAAAATAAAAAACAAAGATAATAAAAAAAAACTAAGCTTGAGAGACGCTTATTTCCGATAGTGAAACAGTAGCAATGATATTACGACGATGATAATATGAATTTCTGCGCATATTATTCGATCAAACAAGCCCTTTATGACTTTATAACTGTAGGGTTGGCACATGCGCGGTATTATCTCGCAGGGCTAACGAGAAAATGCAATTATTTTAACTAGACAAACAGCGGAGGGCGAGGGGCGCGTCCGTCGATGATAGAATTAATCATTGTTACGGGTACGAGCCCAGACCACTACTATTTGTAAACACTTTTACACACCACCACGGGCTATAATAAAAAAAATATTAGTTACGTTTACGCATTGCATTTTTTACATTACAAATAATGAACATGACATATCTCATTTTATCCAGCTGCTTAGAACTCATGAGGAAATTTCTAAGTATTTATCTGATATAAACTACCTCGTTCATCGTGTTGGTGCAACAGCCGATCGGGAAGTCCTGGGTTCGATTCCCCAGGGCGAGCACTACAAAATTTTCTAATTTAGAATTTCTAGTAGTTCGAAGTTTATGTATGTGCCCGATGTATGCCAATGGGCTCACCACCTAATCCATATCGAGGCGTAAACATAACTGGTGAAACGTAAGAAATTGTTTGTACTCCTCTGCCTACCTCTTCAAGGATTACAGGCGTGTAGTTACGTTTATATAAACGATTCTAAAGACAGAGCAAACACTCGTGCTCATCACACAAATATTTGTCATGGGTGGGAGAATTACAGTCACGCTCTACAGGTCCACTGTCAGAATCACTAACCGCTGCAACTGCAGACTACAGATAGTACCGATTGACAACTTGCCATTACGCCTTAAAGGATTTTTGTGAAACACTCTTAATTAAACTCGTTTCTTTGCGTTATATTCCTTTTCCATTACATTCTCGGAAGTACATAAGACGTAGGGATACCAGTCCTGGGTACAAGCAACAAACAAGACCTGTTGGAATGCACCCGCTGCATTGCATTCCCATAATGTGATGCGTAGCGTATAACTAATAACGTACTCGTAGACGAGAGTATTGCGCGGCCAGCGTCGACTTTTGTAGGGCATACTCGTAGTAGTTGATGCGTAGCGTACGAGCCACGTAGCGCCGAGACAGCAATACGTGCGCTAAATTACACTACGCGGATATTACTAGAGCTTTCACTATACGGTAATATAATTAATAATACCCACATCACCTTTTCCTACCCTAGTCGGGTATCCACCAGGACTGTACATGTAACACTACCTCACTTTATAATAATGATAGATTTTAGGACAAATTGAAGGCGACGTGGAACATAACGCTCACCTACACATGTACGAACACATGTATTTTTAAATCGTTTTAATGATTCTATAAAACTTTTTAGCACTTTTTTCCTACGCCAGCTTCAAAAAAGAAACGAGTGATTTTATGGCATAACACCGCTTATAAGCCAATTACCAAAAGGCAAATGAAAATTAAAAATAAAAAAGCATGTACTACAAGTGTCTTATTATCAAAGTACTAATAGTGTTAAAATTATACAAGCTTTTGTAAATAACTTTCAATATATATATATGCCTACAAGTTTCCTCGTTTTGTGAAACAGTCTTGTATCTTGTATTTGTCTAACGCAATAAATATAGGTATATTACAAAATAGAAAACGTGAAAGATTATAAGTTAAATAGGTAAATTGATCATAGGTGTCAGAGGCTATAACATTATTAATTCGGTCTTCTTTTCTACGCCTTTGATATAACGTTAATTATGAATCATATTTCATTTCTGTTTCATTGTTCTGCAGTTAATAATAATAATTCATAAGACAATACTTCCGACAATTTTTTATACACCCGTAATCAGTAACACTTGTGGCAATTTTGTTTATGGCGCGTTTATTATCTGTGGCTCGTCGCAACACAGATGCTGGTTATTTAGCCACATCACATTGCGGCCATGTGACGTCAAATGAGAATCGGACTAGTATCCTTGCTTTATTTAATATAGCGAGCCTGTATAGTACAATATTCTCGGTATATCGTCGATCATAAAACCTGTTTGAAATATATGAAATGAATATATATGAAAAACTTCTCTAACTTTCTGATACATTTTTGCTTCACCATAAAAGACTAGGGATGTAAAATAAGTACAAATAATAAATTCTTTCATTAACGTATAAATTACGTAGACTATGCCATAATAAAATTATACAAGCAAATACGCTAGTTTTATTTTACCTATACGAATAGATTCACTGAGCCTGAAAAATCATAACATCAGTTTTTTCTAGAAGTGACTCGAAGTTTGGAATTGTGCTACGTGTATGTCAATACAGTTACCACCAATTCCAAATGTATATGGGTAAATGTGGGAGTGTACTACATTCCTCTGCCTAACTCTTCGAAGATTATAAGCTTGATGTTACGTTAAATTTTAATACATAAATTTTAAAGAATGCTTGAAAGTTATATATTCTTTAATTAAAAAATTTACTATGCATGGTAAATGTTTTTAACCAAATTAACACAATAAACGCCAAATTAACTCCAGTCTGCGTCTGTTTACTTTCGCGTTAAAATAGTTGGACAAATTTTCTCAAACATAATTCGGGGATAATTTGACCCTTGAAAGAGTGTCCGAGAACTTAGAAAAAGTACTTTATATAAACAACTAAAAGAGTAATATATTATACGCAACAAATTGATAAATATATTTAAAATTTACCAACAAAAAAGTTACAAATATTATTATTCATAAGTATCGGTCTAAGGCTTTATCTACACACACATCTATATTCTCTACCAAAATAAAAAGCCATAAAACCAAGATTAGCAGTTCATTAGCGAGAACTTTTAAGAAGAATTTAGAAAGAAAGACATTGAACCGATAAATATAAATCTAATTACATGGATTTTACATTCCCTGAATCCTGTAGACGAGACAAAAAGCGCAGCGAGAGGTATTTTAAACTGTAATTCCATTATTGTAAGTGAGTTTGGCAATTAGACGAGTGCATTTAACTAATTTCGAGCGAGTGGCCTAATGGATGGGTGTTCGTGCCTACCTATTAGTCACCGTGGAGTCGCTGCCACTGAGCTTATTAAACACCGTATTAAATTTCCCAACAGACAGGAAATATTTCCCAGGAAGGATACTGCTCTTGACAGATAGTAAAGATTAAGATATACGTAGCTTATTGGATAGTGACAAGTTAAAAGCTCCAAATTGCTTGACTTAATATTTTAAAACATAACTGACATTTTACTAAACTCTAACCTAACTTAGGGCGCAAATGCTACGATTCAATAATAAAAAGTCACCATAACGCTTAAGAAAAACAAGAAAATGAGACAACCCGATAAACGTTAATATCTAATTAATCTTTGTGTTTTCAATGGTAAAAAGTTCAATGACCACTTTTCATTCTCAGCTCATTCTCAATTCGGCGCGTCTGTAATTTTGTGCAGCGCAATTATCATACTAAAAGCGAATTGGAAACCAATGAAAACTCGCTCAATATCCAGCTGAAATAGCGATTCGCGGGAAAGTTTCCATACAAAGCTCCTGTTTAATATTCTAGAAGCTTCTTCGTTTATTCGCTCGCAAGCGTAGGGTTCAATCAAAGTTGGGATGTAAAGAAGCTAAAAATCGACGCTAAATTCCACGCACCGTGACTTTTACACAAACCGACACAACTACGGTGACCACGTTTTCTGTATATTAAAATACAGCGCTATTTTCCTTTATTTATAAGTGTGCCATGACTTCAACATATTTAAACTACATTAATTATACATATTAAACTACTGATTGATATTGATAATCATCATTAACGTCTATATTAACATGTAAGAGAAATCTTTTTACAGAGGCATCTTTGTAAGAAACTGCTAGTGTTGTGGAGGATACGTTATGTACACACACAGTACGTTATTCATACGTCATGTATGACACAGATAATTAAATAACTGTCGTTTGCATTAAAGATGGTTTAAAAACATCCGCCAAGCAAGTTGACCCCTAACTCATATCTTCGCCAACTCACAGTACATCAGTATGGTAGAATATCAATTGTATCCCGTAGAATATCAATTGTTTTGTAGAATTGTATCCTGGCAATGGAAAATTCAAAAAAGGTAATACAGAAATAAGACCGAGATATAGATTTTTTCTATTAAAATTTTCAAAATCGACAAGAAAATACCAGTCGCATTTGTTCATTGAGTTAGCATGAGTCAATTATGATTATTTTTTTCAATATAACGCGAATGATTTTTTATTTCAAAATCCTGGTATCCGTAGCGAAGCTCGGTTAAATAGATTAGGGTGATTTTTTCACGTCAAGGCATACGCTAAATGAGTCGCTTTTAACATCATGAATAGACGTACAAATGAGTATTTCGTTCATACATGAACGATACATATACTTCTTAACTTAGAAAGTGAGTCGGTACGCAGTAGATTCATATGTGTGTAGTAGGTGGGTTAAAACGCAGTGGGGCGAGGGTAGGTAAGCAGTAAGTGAGTAGTTACGCACTAAGAAGTATATGTGTGGGTGAGTACGCAGTAAGTGAGTGCGCAGTAGATGGGTCCGTACGCAGTTGTTGAGTCGGTACGCAGTTAGCTCGGCGCTGATGGATCGCGATATGACGCAGCCTGCCTAGGTATGACCGAATGGCGTAACCGCCTACGGGCATTAGCAAAAGTGGCGCGTCAAGATGTGCTCATTTACTCCCAACTCGCATGTCCATGTTGGGGATCATGGGCAAAAATACATCAGAAGAGATCTATGTACAGTAATGGACTTGAACAGGCTAATAATGATGACGAGGAGATGAAGAAAAACATTACGATAGTTACGATTTATTTATTTATAAATTTATTTATACTCAGTAACTACGAATAGTAGCTTGGACTCTGGAATAGTCACCGGTGTATGACAATAGGTGCACCATTTATTCCATAGTGAACGTAAACTGGTGAAGCGTGGGAAAATACTGCACTCGTCTTTTCATCTCGTCGAGGCTTACAGGCGTATTTTATTTATGATAGTATAATTATAATTTACAATTAGTTTATCTCGTATAACCTAATTGATTTCTTATGATAAAATAAAGAAAGGCAGTTGTAGCTCAGTGTGAAAATATACCAGCTTGAAACGTTAAAATACAGACCGAACACAAGACTCGAAACCAATTTACTAGCCACGTGTGCGTCGCCTTGTGTCTACTACAGACCCCATAGAGCCCGTGTCGCACCTCCCGGCTTGGCGGATGAACGGATAAATCCGTGAGCCCGTGTTCGCTTTACGTATAAATTGAAACTAAATCCGCCCATAAACAACACGTTAGTTTTGTTACGTGCGGCGCTGTGTTGCCAGTGTCTGGTGTTAGCAGTGATGCACTTTAAAGATCTATTTAAAGCGATACTTATATATTTTAAACTATATTTTAAAATAAATTTACTGCATTTAAAAATCTTAATCGATTTTAATGGAATACGATGAGAATGTTAATATCACTCAACACTATTAATATATAACATTTAACATAATCGTTGTTATAAATACTTAATAAATTAGATAAATACCCGAATAACATTTAACATTCCAAAGGTACTCGCTAAATTAAATAATATTCTAACAAGGGTCAGTGGGGTGTGCGTTCAGTTATTGGTCAATCACATATACGTATACTTTGCAATTGAATAATAATAACATATTAAGACTTTAACATATTGACTGCCTCGTTGGTCGTGTTGGTTGCGGGTGCGACTGCCGATCGGAAGGTCCCGGATTCGATTGCCGGGTCGAAAACTACAAAATTTTCTAAATTAGATTTTCTAATTTAGAAATTCGGGGATTACAGGCGTGAAGTTACGTTTAAAACACTTGTACAGCCTGTAACTGTTTCTTGTGGGAAACAAACGTACACCTCTCGCTTAGTTCTCATGAAATAACACCGAGCACTGGACTGACGAAGGGCAATCAAGTAACACCAAAGACTGTAACCAAAGATTGTAAGAGTAACGAAGTTGTTGAGATCTTTACTTACTTTTCAGAGTACATGAGCAACGTTCCGCTTCTCGCGGTAATACCGCTCACGTTTAGACGGAAGTCAAAGTACCTGTTCACATTAAAAATAAATAAGCCGATTTTGTGGCTTTTACAAAATCTTTTTGCGATGGTTGAGTCGTTTGTCCGAATCCATATTGTGAAAGCTCAAATAAAACTTGTATCTGATAATAAACGAAACTAAAGTTATTTAATAAAATCCCTCTTCAACTTAATTTGTTAACAATGGATTTTGGTGAAGTTTCGCTTGATGTAATTGACTAGGTATAGCGCAAAAGTGACACTTCTGCGTGCTTATTTCTGGTTACTGAACTGAAAGGGCACTTGGCCAATAATGAACGTAACGGGAAACCAATTAAACATTGCTGTTCATAGATAAGGCAGGTTAAAGACACGGCACTTCCACTTTCATTTACTGGCCAAAAATTAAAAATATTTACAGCAGTTTGTTTTATTTCAATACTTTTTTCTGGAATCACAAACGTTCCATTGTAACGTAATTTTTACATTGAACATTCATAGAAACGAAAATTCATGGAATGCTAGAAATTAGTAATAAGACCACCCGTTTTGAAAATCTACCGCACCTATTAGTTATTAAATTTCCACCAGACATCGGCCACGGAATTTTAAATTACGTCTATAGTATTTTAAAAAATTCAATAAAGCGTCAGATTGGCCATTTCAAAAAGTTCACGGCGAAAAATTGGACTGAGAGTTGGCTAAGTTGCTGGACAGTATGAAATTAAAAAGAAATCGTATTGAAATTTGGAGTTCTTGAGCGTCTAAAGTTTCCCTATAACATGTAAATGGGAGAAGTTGGGGCTAATTGCCGCGACATAGCCGTCGCAGGCTGACAGTGAATTGCGTTTTTCTATTCAAGTACAGATATCAGATAACTTTTGTTAATTAATTGATAAATACAGAATTTTTTTCTATATACTTATATGTTACTCTTACCTAATAATAATTTTGAAATTGTCAAAAATCAATTAATCAAAAATTTCTGTTTAAAAGTTATTTACCTTATCAAAAGTGGGTAGCAAAAGTGTGTACGTTAGAAGAAAAAAAAAAATGTTCTGAAAACGCTAAATTTCTTTAAAGCAGGCGTTTAGATAAAGTAAATATTTTTTTTCAGTTGAAACGAAATTACATTTAGAGCAATTGAAGGTATGAATATTAACTTCCTAGAATTTTCACGATGATTATGGAAAGTTAACAGGTTAATGAACCATTCGCTTGTTCTTTTCTTATAGACAACTACAATTTATGTTCTACTTATTAAAATTACCTTGCGCGACATATTGCGATCAATATTACCCCTTGACTTCCGTAAAAGTCAGGGATCGTCCTTGATCTTGAGTAAAGTCAAGGGATAACATTATTGGCAACATAGGAATAACATTATATCATATTTGACCTTTGTAGAACTTACAGTGACGATTTCTTAAATCGTCATCTTCCACATAAAAGGCGAGTTGCAATTAGATTTAACAATCTGTAACATCCAAAATTTCAACGATCATTGGCATCCAAAAAAAACCCTTACATACCAACTTTCCACCACACGTACGTACGCTAGCCGAATTAAATGATCATCCCCGCTTAAGTAAGGTTCTTTCTACCTTGTCCAAATCCTACCCAAGGACATTATTTTCAATATTTTTTTAACCAACTGTTTTTTTTTTATAGCGAACTATTTTTTAATTTAAAATAAACGTTTATCTAATAAAAAAAGAAAAACAAAACAAAATTGATAACTGTGGAATAAACTAAAAAAAGAAAACGGACAGATAAAAATGATAAAAAAAATAATTTTGATTTTACTATCAGGTTACACAAAAACTTTCAACTTTTTTAACCACTGTGTATATAACAGGTTACATTATTCAAGTAATTAAATATCCACTTAACTTACGGAACTAAGGGATTTAAGGAGTCAGGGACTTTTATATATAAAAACTTCAAATAATCTAGCACAACTGATAACCGATCGATAATAAAAATCATCGAGTAGCTGCCACGTCCTGTCTATAAGGACGTATGTCGCTCTCCTGCCGTCCCTATAGCTCGTGACCACAATACAAGCTTCGGTATCTCCTGCCGTTTGTGTGACGCGACTAAAAGAGAACTTAAAGGTCCCGAGCTGTTAAAATGGAAGCTAGTCCAGCCAACGATACCGGGAAGAACGACGATTAGCGTGACTACATATTTATAGTCCTAAGAACCAATCAGTACAGGGAGACACATGTATTCCAATATGTAGGGCTCGTAAGAGCGCCGCGATAGGAGAGGCCTCCTATTAATTGAAAAGAAAGCCTTCAAGGGGTTTTTTGTGAGGTACAAATCCCACATAGCCCTTTATCTCTCCCTGGATATGCGGTACCTTTTGTAGGTTTCCCCTCCCCCATAAAAATAGGTCGCTCTAGTAACAGATTACCTCACGATCTGAAGAAGACAGCGAGTTACAGCTGACTACTAAAAGCGTAAAAGCCCAGTACCGTGAAAAGTGGTGGCGATTTGTGGCCTATAGACTATATACGTATATTACACAGTTGTGGACGTATAATGGCTGATGATAATGGCGAAGTAATAAATAAAACTGTACATATATGAAAAGATAATGAATGTATATATATTATTTACTCCTTTAGCAGAAATGCATGATATTCATT
This sequence comes from Mysoria ambigua, assembly GCA_018245875.1. Classification (NCBI taxonomy): domain Eukaryota; kingdom Metazoa; phylum Arthropoda; class Insecta; order Lepidoptera; family Hesperiidae; genus Mysoria; species Mysoria ambigua. Next base: position 545 of record DWEI01002875.1, on the reverse strand, counting down.
CTATATTTATTGTTCCTATATTATATTTAACTAGCATGACCAGTATTAAGATAATGGACAAAACCTAATAATTTCCTCTCTTTGCGGAGTGTGCACCGGTGGACTGAGACAGATTAATAATGATGTGTCAGGAAATTATATTCATGTATTTAATGTTTTTATAATTATTACATATTTGTCTTTATCAACGAAATTTATAACCATACGACGACGTACCAGCTTACGAGCCGGATGCTAATTTCAAATATTCCTTTTGTTGTATCAGATACATTACAAATGTAACGGAACGTAACCTGCAAACGTTTAACAACCTGTTCAGTTTTGCAGTTATTTATTTATAGTATAAAAATCATTGTATTTCCAATTAGTGCTATACATATAAGGTACTAAGTTTTTCATTTCTTAAATATGGAATATTGAATACACTATTTTTATAAATTACTAGTGCATTGTGAGTGACGTTTATAAATCAACATTACAGTGCTGCGCACATATGACGCACGTAGTTTTTGAACGGACAAACGTCAATTGGTACTTGCGTGTGC
>DWEI01002874.1:0-13598 GCA_018245875.1 Mysoria ambigua | reverse complement strand
GATGACGGTATAAATGCCTAGTTCATCAGTAGATACGCTTCGATAACTTATATCATACACTTGGGGAATGTGAAAATGAGAAATTTTAATTTTCTTAATTTTTAATGTTTGCCTTTCTTTATATTTCACTATTTATTCTATTCTATCATAGCTCCATCATCTATTCTATTAGGGGACTTAAACATAATTGATGTGTGGGAGTAAATGTTAAATCTGTTCGGGGATGAAATGTGTTCGGGGATATGTCATTTATATGCCATTAAAATATCAACTAATTGCAATTTCATAAAACTTTTTGTTAACCAAAAGAGTTAGTCTATGTAGTAAACTACAATCAAAACCCTTATTGTGACTTTTGGATTTCTAATGTAGGTTTGTGGGTAGTAACATTGTTAAAAAAACTTTTAATAATAATAATGATAAGTTACCTTCATAATTTACAGAGATGTTGAATTTTAGATTGATACAGTTTTGTGAGTAAGATGTTCTATTTCATTAAACTCAAATTTGTAATTCAATTGTTCTTTAATTTACATTCTTGTCTTTTAAATAGTCATGAAAGGCTTAATGTAGTTAACATTACTGTATTAATAAAAACCTTCAGTCTCTAGGTGAGTCTTTATGAAATCATATAAGTTTATAGGACTTGGCACTGTCCCTTTATTTATCATATAATTGTTAGTTCATTAGTCCTTACAATATCTGTCGGTCTGTTAATAAAGTTTAAACAAAATTTATATACTGGATCCATTTGTTAAACAAATAAGACCACATATGATCTTTTCCTTTGTAACAAACATTGCAAAAGTTAAGATTATTTAATCAGATTATAGATCACTATCTCAATAATGTTCATCTTATTAGTAAGGTCAGAAACATTACAGGATGTGTGTAGGTAAATAATTTTAACATGGCCGATAATATTTAATTCACAATGAAATTCTGCGGAAAAACAGTATTAAATAATTGGGAGTGTTCTACATTCCTTGCCTACCTCTGCGAGGATTGCAGGCGTGAAGTTACTTTTTATGTTTTTAGTAGAAAAAAATCATAGGTTAACTTTAAAACTGACTGAGCCCATAGTAATATACGATTTGTCTAATTTAAACTTTCAATTCCTCTCCTGAAAGTTTCCAGGGCTACTATTTGACAGGAGATCCTTATTTTTTAATAGGTAGTTATTCCTTGTGGCTGATAGGTATAGTTATGACCATGAATCATTGTTTCTATACAATGACCTCCTTTGATTCATATTTTATTTTTTATCATTACGTGTTTGCAAGTGTGACTTTGTGGTCCTATGGTGGATCTAACAATCACGACAGTGCATAGATACACAATTTCACCTACCCCTTCATCGAAAGGCGGTGATGTTATATTCATTCGTACATTCTGCTTTTCCGAGACACATTGAAATAAAATACTGCTTTATGTGTAAAATACGTATGTATTTCTAGTAACTGAAGTAATATTTTTTCCAAGAACTTTAGTTTCTTCCCGTAAAAGTAAGCATTATGTTGTATGGTTGCAAGTAACTTTCTATTGTTTAATTTAATATCCCTTTAGAGCTTGAATCATGCTCGTCACTTTTATCTATTTTCACATAGTAGTTCACATTTTTGTAAAGTATTTCAATGAAATATGTCTTTGTTTCTTGTTTTTGTTTGATCTGATTTATTGTCAAAGTGTCAATGCCATATTCGCAATTAAAACAAAAATGACAATAGGTAACTAGGAACAGAACACTTCATTACCACAGATAATTTAATGTTATAAACACAAGAAATTTGTAAAGAAACAGTCGGCTTAGATAATGAGAATTTCTCTAAGCTTGCAGTATTTTATATTTACCAATAGTTACCCCAACATTATGAATGGAAATTACTGCCGAATGTTCTGGATCAATGAATACGTATCGAGGCTTAGTGCGCACTTCACTTGTGACTGTGACTAATTGCCACACCCAATAGAAAAATAAAGGCCGAAGAACCGAAAACTATTAAATGAAACATAGAGTAATAACATTGTTATAAACATAGGGAATCTTTAATTATTGGTGTCTCTTCTTAACGTATAAATATAGGTATTTGCACAAAATTAAATGCTTATTAAATAGAACAATACACGGAAATCAATTTAATGAAATTGTAAATTATTATTTATGAATAACTGAGTATTATTCACCGCCAATTTAAATAAACATACAATTATTCAATTCAATGTATTAAGTAGGTTCAAGGATCGATAGCACTGTCTGACACTATCTCATCATAGAAAATAGTACGATGTATTGAACTATAAACAAAGAAGGATGAACCTTACTGATCAAGACTTAAGACTCTATTTTATATTTATATACTTCAACGTTTTGCGGTTTTCATTGTCCTAATATTTAATAGGTGTGTGTGTGTGTTCAATGTGTTGATAACCTAAAATGAACAACATTATTTCCAAATACTTGAAATTTAAGTTAGGAACAAAAGTACATGCAGCATGACACTTTAGTTATAAATTATATTGGGTAAATTATACTGTCGACAAAGGCGTAAGAGTACGGTACATACATACTTGCATTTTAGGTTAGGTATTACTTATGGCGGTACTAATTTTTAATAGAAATATTGACATTTACTTCAGGCAACCGGCGTTTGAATTTTGCAATAAATCGTATCTAACATGGGAAATTCGGTACCAAAGTATATAAGGTCTTATTAATAATGATATTGTAATACTTATTTACTATATTCACATTTAATATAAAAGATTTTAATAACATTTGCGCAATGCGTCTTTCATCTCATTCCGAATTCCTAAATCTGTAGGTATCTATTGATTTTCCTTTGTTATATGCACGAATTGCCGCATGACGATGCACTCTCCTATAATAGGTTAAACGAAATTGTTCTGGAAGGAATTAAATAGTAACTCGGCAAAATACTACAATATTTCTCTAGTCTACAGGAAGATATTTATCTAAATACAGAAGTTCAATGGAAATTGAATATAAATTATTTTAAATATGTTTCAAAGCAGTTCCTTTTTACCATTATTTTTACGTATTTCATTCTCCAGTTCAATACAATATTATACTCATATAAATACTCATATAAGTACTTATTTTAATACATTTTTACTCCACGTGTTTAGATTAATTATAATTTTATTTCTACAATAAGTACACGTGCTTGATTAAATCCTATTATATTCGTATCCCCTATGTTATTTATCTTAATACACGAAAGATGAAATATAAATAGTAAAATCAATTTGATCCATGTTCATCCAAACAAAATGCAGTGGTCCGCAAAAAATATAATCAATATTCCCTTGAAACATCTAGAAACAAAGTACTACCGGTCATACATGTGTACTACACCGGATATTAACAGCGCTCATAGCGGTGAATAGCGAAAACAATTACCGGAAATGGACGGAATGTTCTAGACATTGTGCTTAAACTTTCAATTTAAGCATTTTACTCTATGAAAGTCAAAATCTGACAGTTAATTTATGCTTTGTAGCCTGTAATACCTGTAAATGGATAATTATTATAGATGGTTTCATTTATAAATTGAGTTTTTAGACATTGTTTATAGAATATTCTAGAATGTTCTCGAATATTCGACAGTAAATGCAGGAATCGATACTAGCACTACGTAGTGGTGAGTAGCGTAAGCTTGAATAGGAAGACTAATGTTCTCAATCTTTTTGCTATTATGTTTAATTCCATTGAAAACTATAATAATAAATGTACTTATACGTGAGTATAGTATCGTAGTATATATAATAAATAGTATAGTAGTACTGTATCAAAGTATTAAAATTTTATTAATAGAAAATAAATACGTTTTCCCTCGATTTTAAGTAGGAACGCACAATGGCAAAATAATAAAACGAAACAACATAGAAACATGCACACATGCGTGATTTAACGTCAGGTTCCTCACCGGTTAGCCACAGAGCACTAGCGTAAAGATGATATTTGCATAGATTTAATTTACATTATCATAGAAAATAACGTATTCATTTTTATAAAATAAAATGCAAACAACAATTATAATAGTGACATGCAAATAATCTCATCGTGATACAAATATTCTATCAAAATTTAATACTTACATTGAATGAATTAGTAAACAGTGCGTATAACATTAACTTTAAAAGGCATAAACAAAAAATGCACATAAAATATCTGCAAATAAGGCATAAATAAGTTTGGGAAGTTATATTTCTATTTTTATATTATATCGTCCCTGGTTCATCATCATCATTAGCCCATTCTCATTCATTCCTGGACATGGGCCTCACCATAGTACGCCACTGAGCTTGATCTTTGACTATTGGCATCCAACCGCTGCCGTGTGGTCATTAAGCGCAAATACCTCTAATGGCACCTACAAATATACATTAAAATATATATGTAACATTTTTAAAGTTTCAAATTAGTCATATGTAATACATTAAACATTATATAAAAGTTTCTTTAAGATACTCATTAGTCTTTTCTAAGGAAATTGTCTCGTTAGCATTGTCCCATATGTACTGTAAATGAATTGTATTAATATTTAGATTATATTGTAATATTTTGTTCCTGTAATTACCGAAACAGCGACAAAAGTTGGGTGCCGCTGGCATTCTGTGTGCGGAATCCAGAAATTTCTACTCGTTCATAGATGTCGCGTGTGAGAGCCGTCTATAAATAAGGCGTTGACGGTAACGCTGCGTCATTTCATATACAAGCGAGATAAGTCAAAGTACTATACGCTGCGAAACTCCACGTGCTAATACAACCGCGAATTTACTAGTCAGATTGTGAAGTCAGTTCAATAAAATTACTGTAATTAATACGTGAATAAAGAATACAAGATGCCGGAAGAAATGCAGACCCAGTCGGGCGAGGTGGAGACCTTCGCCTTCCAGGCGGAGATCGCCCAGCTCATGTCGCTGATCATCAACACGTTCTATTCCAACAAGGAAATCTTCCTCCGTGAGTTGATCTCAAATTCTTCAGATGCTCTGGACAAGATCCGATACGAATCACTGACTGATCCGTCAAAACTCGATAGCGGTAAGGAGCTGTACATCAAGATCGTTCCCAACAAGAGCGAAGGTACGTTGACAATTATAGATACCGGTATTGGTATGACCAAGGCCGATCTCGTAAACAACCTGGGTACGATCGCTAAATCGGGCACAAAGGCCTTCATGGAGGCGCTGCAGGCCGGAGCGGACATCAGCATGATCGGTCAGTTTGGTGTAGGTTTCTACTCTTGCTACTTGGTCGCTGATAGAGTGACCGTCCACTCCAAGCACAACGATGACGAACAGTATATGTGGGAGTCCGCCGCTGGGGGCTCCTTCACTGTACGACCTGACCCCGGTGAGCCACTCGGCCGTGGTACCAAGATCGTTCTTCACGTTAAGGAGGACTTGGCAGAGTACTTAGAAGAGAACAAGATCAAGGAGATAGTCAAGAAGCACTCTCAGTTCATCGGCTATCCTATTAAGCTGATGGTTGAGAAAGAGCGCGAGAAGGAGCTCTCTGACGACGAAGCTGAAGAAGAGAAAAAGGAGGATGAGAATGATGAGGAGAAGCCGAAGATCGAGGATGTGGGTGAGGACGAGGATGAAGATTCCAAGGACAAAAAGAAGAAGAAAAAGACTATCAAGGAGAAGTACACCGAGGATGAGGAACTTAACAAAACCAAGCCTATCTGGACTCGCAACGCTGATGACATCACCCAGGATGAGTATGGAGATTTCTACAAGTCTCTTACCAATGACTGGGAAGACCACTTAGCTGTCAAGCACTTCTCGGTTGAGGGTCAGCTCGAGTTCCGCGCACTGCTCTTTGTACCTCGCCGTGCGCCGTTCGACCTCTTTGAAAACAAGAAGAGAAAGAACAACATTAAACTGTATGTCCGCAGAGTCTTCATCATGGATAACTGTGAGGATCTCATTCCTGAATATCTTAATTTCATTAAGGGTGTGGTCGACAGTGAAGATCTGCCTCTTAACATCTCTCGCGAGATGCTCCAGCAGAATAAGATTCTGAAAGTCATCAGAAAGAATTTGGTTAAGAAATGCCTTGAGCTCTTTGAGGAGCTTGCCGAAGACAAGGAGAATTACAAGAAATTCTATGAACAGTTCAGCAAGAACTTGAAGCTGGGTATCCATGAGGACTCGCAGAACAGGTCTAAATTGGCCGACTTACTCCGTTACCATACATCTGCATCTGGGGATGAGGCATGCTCACTCAAAGAGTATGTGTCGAGGATGAAGGAGAACCAAAAGCACATTTACTACATTACTGGTGAAAATAGAGACCAAGTTGCCAACTCATCATTTGTTGAGAGGGTCAAGAAGCGAGGCTATGAGGTCGTCTACATGACTGAGCCCATTGATGAGTATGTGGTGCAGCAAATGAGGGAATATGACGGCAAGTCTCTTGTCTCTGTCACCAAGGAAGGTTTGGAACTTCCCGAGGATGAGGAAGAAAAGAAGAAGCGTGAGGAGGACAAAGTCAAGTTTGAGAACCTCTGCAAGGTCATGAAGAATATCCTTGATAATAAAGTGGAGAAGGTTGTTGTATCTAACAGGCTTGTTGAATCTCCATGCTGTATTGTCACTGCTCAGTATGGTTGGTCAGCCAACATGGAACGCATCATGAAGGCTCAGGCTCTCCGTGACACATCAACCATGGGCTACATGGCTGCCAAGAAGCACCTTGAAATCAACCCTGACCATTCTATTGTAGAGACTCTGAGACAGAAGGCTGAGGCGGACAAGAATGACAAGGCTGTTAAGGATCTGGTTATCCTGCTGTATGAGACTGCCCTTCTGTCGTCTGGCTTCACCCTGGACGAGCCACAGGTGCATGCTTCCCGTATCTACCGCATGATCAAGCTTGGACTTGGCATTGATGAAGAGGAGCCAATTCAGGTTGAGGAGGCCAGTGCTGGAGATGTGCCACCACTGGAAGGTGATGCTGATGATGCTTCTCGTATGGAGGAAGTGGATTAAAAATCTCCTTGTCGCCCAGTTATTAGCCATTCTTGATAGTGGATATTCTGCATCTGATGTTTTTTTTGTGCACTGGTGTACAGCCAAAGACTGATTTAGTTCAACAAATTCCATTGAATAATTAATAATTAATTTTAATTAATTACCTACTTAATAAATGCAAACTTTGTTTGAAAGTTATCTGGTATTTCATTTATTGTCCTCTATTGTCAACTCACAGAACCACAACACTTACAAACAAAACTTATATAAATTATAATCACTTTATACTTTAACACAATTTTGAAAAGTTAAATTTTTATATAATGATATTTGTAATTAATTTCTAATTGTTTACTCCTATGAATTTAGTTTCTTAATGTCACTACAAATCTCACAAATTATACACCTGATATGATAGTTATTCAACAATACCTTACAAAACTTCATAATACATAGTGTAGAAGTACCTTTAACTATTTTACTTATGTCAGGGCACCCCACACCTTAACTTGATTCTCACAAGTAGGTACATGTTTATAGCAGAATTTTCTTTTTATTTTATAATCATTTCTAATCTGTTATTGTTTAATTATGCAATAAAATATTATTAACAGTAGCATATTTTGTTTTATTTTTTTGTTCTTGAGAGGAGATCTTAAATTCTGTGTCATCATGGAGTAAGGCTTAGTCTTTTACCATATGCCACTAAGGACAAATCCAGACCTGGTTTTCTTTGACATACAACAAATATTGAGAAAAATTTCATACATATTGTTTTGAGATTTTTCTGAGCTTGAAATTGTTTAGGTAAGTAATTAGGGTTCAACTACCTTTGCGGTGTTCAAATAGGATTTTCGAATAGAATATTAACTTTAGATACTACCTACTTTATGAATAGAAGTGCTGCACTTTGTAAATACACTAATAATAGTCTTCACAACAATGACCTATGTATGTCACTTTGGTTTGCTTATTACTTTATCACTTAAAACTGCTAAATGCTCTGCTTACCTCTGGGGAAATACAGACATAATATTACATTTTTAGTCAAACTGTTACTTCGTTTCAATTAATCTTTTAACTCAATTTTAAAATGCATCACATATATTTATTAACCATTCATTTTATGAGTAAAAAAGTTGTTTTGCTTCTCAAAAATATATTGTTATTTATAGTTAATAGTGACGTTTTTTTTTTAATTATTTATTATTACATTGATTAGAACAGATTAAATCATTCACACTAATCAGTCAATTATATTACATAATATTTAAAAATAATTCAAATCACAAAGAAATTATTATTAAAGGTATGTATTATTAAAGGTTTCATGTATTTTATTATTTATATTGTTTTATTCTCTAAGTACGTAAATCGAGCAGAATATTTTTCGATAGTCAATAAAGGTTAGGAAGACAGGTGTTTGTAATTTTTATATTTCTGTATTCTGTTCCCTAAACCATTAATATGGTTTACTGAGTACAGAGTCTACAGAGTAAGTACCCTTGTCCAAACCTACCTTGCTTGGTTGTTTTTATAAATTGCGGTTAATTGTCGTAGGATACACGGTGAGAATAACTTCTAGAATAATAGTTCATTATACCCTTGACAACACCTTTCTTTTAGAGTAAAATAATATTGGATGTTGTCTATTGATATGGAATTACATTTTGTTAATAGTGTGAAATTAAAAAATAAGGTTATTATCGGTATTAACAGTGTTTTAACAAATATTTTTGAGAATACCGTCAGGTCTTGGATGGATTCTTTTTTACGTTTTATTTTTTTTTATTTGTTGTTTTATTTCATTTTCATTCATTTCACTTGTTGGTTCTTACTGACAGTAGGAGGTAATTTTTTCTTTGATTTCAATTTCTATTGTTTCTTCTGGTCATAGACAGTTTTGTAGAACTTAGTCCTTACTCTGAGTACGTTATCTTTGTTATTTGAACTCGTAGAATTATCTATAGGACTCAGTATAAGACCAAGCTTTATGTGTGATCTTTATATTCATGTTTTTAGCTTCCCACTGGTTCGGAAGTTTCACTTTCTTTCCATTATTTTAGATTCGATAATATTATACTCTCTGATAATGGCTTTATTTGTCTTAATGTAACTTCACGCCTGTAATCCCCGAAAGGGTAGGCAGAAGAATGCAGAACATTCCCAATATTAACCGGTTACGTTTACGTCCCACTATGTAATAGGTGGTGAGCCTATTACCATGTATCGGGCACATATCCAGACTCCGAACCACTACTAGAAAATCTAAATTAGAATCAATAATTAAATTAAATTAAATCGGCAGTCGCATCTGCAACCAACACGACTAACGAGGCAGTCAATTCATTTGTCTTCTTATAAATAGTACTGAGTTTCGTTTAATAAATGGCGGTATTGGGTTTGATAATTATAGTGTAGTAGGTAACCTTGTATGATTCAATCCAGTATTTCCTTCGTTAAAACTTTGTAAACTGTATTATTCTTGATTTTATCCACTTCATTCTGTCCACTAGATATTTTTCTAGTCTATTATCTAGTCTAGTCAGAGTTTGTCTCGATCAAGTTAGTCTACTTTGAAGGTTTGGATGTATGTATTTGCTGGGTGATCCAGCCATGTGTGTGATGTTCAAATCGGTATGATAAATAGATATTGTAGCTTAAAATTAACCTAATAGAACTCATTTATTATTCTTCATCACTGGGTTTTTGCGCAAGACTGAGAGGATGCCTCACAAGTAACAATAAATGTGACTTGAATTGTTGGAAGTTTCGTCTTGAGTTGTCGGATCCGATACATTATTATTAATTGTAAACGTCCTGATGCCAACTGGATCCCTTTTCGGCCCCTTTTGGTTTGGGGGCAACAAAGAGTTTTTTTATGACATTATCGTTATACTGACGCATTACGTGTCCTCATCACCTCGAGTGACATTTAAAGTGTTTTTAGATTCACATTTGTTTAATGTTTATTTTTCGTAAATGTTATTGCTTTTCCTAAAATAAAGAAAATTAAGATTGATGTATATTTATAGCGTGGTGTTGGCGAGTTTTTCTATGAGGTTATATTTAAAAGCGAAGTTTTGGCGAACAACATTTTGAATAGGTTTTTAGTTGTATAGTTGATTCTTGGATATTTTATCTTAATTGTGCGTTTTCGCCAGGTCTCTTTTAAGGTAGGTAGGGAGCACCCAATATTACTATTTTTACTGAACTGACGTGCTTTACCGAACTGTTTATTTATGTATTTATTAGAAATTGTTAAGCCATCGTTGCTGATAGCGATTAAGATAGTAACGTAACAAGACTAATGTTGGTGAAATAACAAAACAGATGCAATAAGCTTGACGATAAGACTATATGTAGATATGTATAGTTATATGTATGTACAGGTGATGTAACGAATATTCGCATTCGCATTTGCGAATTTTCAAAAAGTGACATTCGTTGTATCACTAGTTGTGTGTACTCGTTTATATTTAGAATCAACGAAATTAGCTGATTCCTAATACGTATACATATAACTCAATATAACCCAAAATGTTGCATGGTAAGTGCGACCGCCAATCGGAAGGTCTCGGGTTTGATTCCCGGGTCGAACACTACAAAATTGTCTAATTTAACTTTTCTAGCAGTGGTTCGGAGTCTGGATATGTGCCCGATGCAAGGCAATAGACTCACCACCTATTCTAGAGTGGGACGTAAACGTAACTGGTGAAACGTGGGAGCGTTCTGCATTCGTCTGCCTACGTCTTCGGGGATTACAGGCGTGAAGTTACGTTATGTTGCATATTATAGACAATCTTTTACACGTTGATATATTCTGGGAACGGTTAAAGGGTTGATCATACTCTTATTACACGTATGAATATTAGTGCTTTTATTCTATTGTTAGCGATATTCCAGAACATTCCATTTCTTTCGTGGCGCGACCTAGTTAGCTTGACATTTACGATCAATACAGCTATACTACACGTTGTATCTTTCGGTCCGACGCCCACACACTGCGGCATATCTAGACCTAGCTAGATCTAGATAGACGCTACACAAGTCTCCATTGGTCCACGCTTCGTGAGAGTTCGGATGCACCGGGCTGGTATCGATTTTACGAGCGTTGAGAGCGTCGCCTATCTCCATTTAGTTAAGAGAGTTATAAAGTTTTGATTTGATAATAAAATTCGGTTGCATCTGTCATAATCAACTTTAGGCACTGCATTAAATTATTTGTGTATTTTTATTATTGTTTTTGTTTTTTTCTACCACTAACATGATTGTAGATTAATACAATTTTTCTACTTTTATACCTCATTATTTATTATTTATACAGTTATTTTAAATATCTTAATTCTGTTTCAATATTCTGATATGTCCTACACTTTTGATTACTACTAAACAAATATTATGTTTGTAGCTAACGTATACAATTAAATGTTAAAAATAATACAAAGCTATTACTTGAAACCTTTTTGTCTTCCTTAGTTAGCAAATAAAGAAAAAAAAATCAAAATGTCTTTACACTTATATCGTTATTATCCTCGAACTTCGATTCCCACCTAGAACAAGTATTCGTGTCATGACTAAGTATGTCCCGTGTCAGGTGTAAAATTAGAAATTTAATGCGTTGTTCTCCCTCTGTGTGTATGAGGTCAGCGTAAGTGCAAACAACTTCCTTGTGACCTAAAACCTAACAGTTCATCGTCATCATCGTTTTCATCATCATCATTATTATCCTTCATCACAACACTAGTAATTATTTTTATGATCCATCGATATACACGCAAAGCAAGACGCATGTGAGCTACGGGGGCAGCTCAAGATATGTATTAAGTATACGATTTAATAATTTGAGTTACTAATAACTAGGTACAAGGAGTCTGGGTTTTATTAAGAAAAGGCACTTATTTTATAGACAAAAATAAAAAAATATATATTTAACCTTTATTTATTTATCTGTTAATAGACTTGACTGCCTTGTTGGCCGTGTTGGCTCTAGCGCGACTGCTAGTTGGGAGGTTTTGTGTTCAAATCCCGAGTCGGGCACCACTGGATTTTTGTAATTTAGATTTTAAAGTCTGGAATTATGCCCGATGTATGGCAATAAGCCCGCCACCTATTTCATAGTGGGACGTAAACATAATTGTTGAATAGTGTGCTACATTCCTCTGTCTACCTCTTAGGAGATGTTAAATTTATAATATGTAGTTCGTATTTTAATAAATTTGTGTGCCTTTTTGCGTGATGTGTTATTGCTTTGATATAGTGTTATTTTGTTTACTGTTGCGTTAGCGATCACACTCGAAATACAACCGACCCACGCAGACCGTTTCTACGCAAGCAATAATTCCAGAATATTCATGTCGCTGGCACTAGTATTGTTCCTACAGCAGAGAATTACGACTTTATGAGTAACTATTGCGGTGGACGGGCCATAAAAGTAGGTTTTCTATTAATACAAGTGTACACAAGTGTGGTCTATCATCTTCACGTTATTCGCTATGCAACTCGTTAATTGGAGTAGAACTTGCTAGAAAAGATTTACTAGATACTTCTACCCTGGGGTAACCTACCCGCTCGATACTTTGAATTACGTTGTTCTCACCCCAAGGTAATCTATCTCTCTCTATCTCTTTCCTTCACGTTCGCTCTATCTCTTTCCTTCACGTTCTACACATTTCTAGATATTTCTGTACAATAATGTGGACAGATCTAGTTAAACCATTTACCAACAAATTTAACAAATTATTCCTTCTTGTTTGTTTTTTTACCTAGTATAAACATACTGAATTCATATTCATAATTAAACAGCGATTCAAATTTAAAAAAAAGTTAAAGAATTAAAAAGTAAGACAGATATAACATTCTTGTTCTTTGCAGTATAATTAACTTATAATATAGGTACGTAAAATATGCATAAAAACAGTTTATTATTATTATCTATGTAAAACACCGAATTTAAAAATAGTGTGCGTTTCTAATTGCTTTGAAATTGATAATAATATTATGAGTTTTCCTCGATGAATTTTATTTATTTTTTAAGTATCAAAAAATTAGCAGAAACCATTTATTTTAAATCAGGTACATTTATAAAAAAATTACATTTGCAATCGATATGTTAATTGTTTCTATTTCCCGATAAATGTGAAAATAAGGTTAATACGGCAACCCTAATGGTATGTATTCTCATTGCCGTATTACTTGTCTCTTTCCTGCCACTTGGCGCACATGACGCGCCTTATTATTGGCTGCTCGAGAAAATTCGACTGTAACATCGTTCTCATTGGTGTGTTCGCGTATGACGTAGTCGATTCTAGATTCCCATTGCTCAGAATATAAAAGCGCGGCGCAAACCGCGGGAAGTCATTACAATTTGAAACGGTGTATAGAAAAGACGAGAGGAGTTCGGTGCAAACCGAAGTTACGAAGTTTTGAAAACTATTGTTACTGCGATAAATACTACGAGTTACTATAAAAGTTTTTTCAGAAAATATCAAGTTTATCAAAATGCCAGCAATCGGTATTGATTTGGGAACCACATATTCGTGTGTTGGAGTATGGCAGCATGGAAATGTGGAAATAATTGCTAACGACCAAGG
>DWEI01002873.1:0-13598 GCA_018245875.1 Mysoria ambigua | reverse complement strand
CTTTTTACGAACGATGCGCGAACGGACGAGTATGAAAGTTGGCACACTATAAAGTTCAGATGGGGGATCGTTGCAGAGAAATAGTATTTTATGAAATAAAGCATTATAAATACCTTATTTTATCGAAAAACCACCTCACGCAGGTTGACTAAATACATGCTTACCAAACACTATACATACACGTCAGTAGGACTGCTGATAATTTAAAATCGATATTATAATTTTTAAATATCGATATTTATGTAATATTTTCAGGTAATATCGATATTTATGTAATATTTTATTGGACGGCATATAGACAATTTGATACTCAAATGTAAATATCGGTGGCCCATATTATTTTCATTTTTTTTGTAAATTATTTAATCTATTCAATTCAAAAAGTATTCTTTCTTATAATCCTCATTTAGTTTTGTTGTATGTATGGTTTGTATGTATGTATTGTATGTATGTATTATTATTGGTGTATGTATTAGCATTGAAACTTAAAATATGTTTAAGACAATTATGGTCGAATTTCGACCACTAGGTGCCCGCTAGTAAGAACAAAATAATCGGGCACATTAATTTTTTTTTTATTCAATTCACAGAAATAGAAATGGCAAGTAAATGTTTCTGATAAATACGGCAATGACAATCACCATGATAAATGATGCGTAACACGCAATTAACATTCAGATGGAGATAACTAGGATAGATGTGAAAACTGATGCTAACCTCTTAAATGACAGTTGGTTTAGTTATCTGGTAAGTTAACGTGGATCGACCCTTAGGTCTAGTGATTAGTGACCTTGACAGTTAAGTTGAGGGTTATGAGTTCATTTCCTAAGCTTGCGTAAACATCACCCGTTCCAATCACAGATCCATCGCCCTTTCCTAGGACAACGGAAACGTTACACCACAGCCATCACCCCGAAGAAGAGTGGACTACAGAGAGGAGAGAGAAGACTACAGAGGGGTGTAGTACACTTCTACGTTTCACCAGTTACTTTAGGCGGTCCAGAATGTAATAGGCGATGAAACAGCTGCCCTACATCGGGTATACATCTACACTCCGAGCTACTACTAGAAATATCTCAGGTTGGAATATCCCGACCAGCGGCTCCAACCCAGGACCTATCGGCCGCGCTAGCAACCACTCGACCAACGACGCAGTGAAAGAGTAGAACAACTATTTATGTGTTAAGCACATGTATCACAAGCCTCTTCTACAATCATCAAAGTCTTCATGCGTTCACGAGCTAGTTGATCACATCATTTGAGGTTAGGACTCGGAAATTTGTAGAGTCGAACCAAGTCTCTTAATTTGTTATAACGCCTTAACGATTACGCTACAAATACAAACAACTTATTACCTGCCAGTTACGGCCTTGAACTTAAGTGAAACAAGTGTTATTTTGATTAGATCTCAGAAGCCTCAACCAACGTATCATGCGACCCACGATCAGGTCCACTCGCCCAGGAGACTACGACAAAGATGAAATGCCCAAAATTAAAAAAACGTTCTGCGACGTGACACCCATTCTCTGGTACAGTGACTCTATCACGGACGGTTAATCTTCTTTCAGATTGAAACATCACGTATTTAACTGTAACGTCCAACTCTTTGATTGTTCGGTTTATTTACGAGAGAAATGTAGGAAAGTTGGACGGCTACGACACAGGCGTCCCGCTGAGCGAAGCGCGACGAGCGACCAAAACAAGCATGGTCATGTTTAAATCTATGAATTTTCTGCCTATAGGTCGCTTAAATAATGTACGTCTTAACTCCTTTATCTAATATTTCTTCCTTACTTAATATGGTTTGTAAAGACGAAATTAAGAACTTGAAATATGTTTTTGAATCAACAAAATTGCTTTCTTATTTCCATCTAAATAAAATCTAAATTTGTAAATGTCATCGAATAAGTAATAAGCTCTTTTTTTGTTTTCATAAGTAGATGATGATTGATGCCTCGTTAGTCGTGTTGGTTGTTAGCGCGACTGTCGATTTTGAGATCCTGGGTTCAAATCCCGGATCGGGATCTATGCGATTTGTCTTACTGACATTATCTAGTGGTAGCCGAGCAACTCCTCCGTCTCCAATATGCCCCAATGTGGTGTATGACAACGTACCCCATACTGGGACGGGGGACTGAAACGTGGGAATGTGTAGTACATTCTTTGTTTACCACTTCGGGGATCACAGGCGTGTTGCCACGTAATAAATAGACCATTGTACAGTACATATGAGCGCAGACACCGTAAGAATTTATATGACCGAGAATACAAAAGCCGTGCAAAAACTCCCCCCTGTTACAATTACAATATCTTCCAGCCTTCCAGTTACTAACAAGTCCGCCAGTCACTAATGACGCCGACTGTCCCACCGTACGTCTCAAACGGAATTAATTACAGCGTGACATCAGCTTCAAGGGTTAACTACGACCTTAGTTAACTTTACTGGAGTCATGTTAACGTGTTAAGAAACTTGTAAGAACAGAGTATGCTTAAAAGTCAAGGTTAAACTAAGATTCTTCTTATAAACGCTTTGCGCCAATGAGTTAATCTTAAACTTACATTTGTATTTGTGTTCAAACATTCATATATTAATACAAAATTGCTGCATGATACTGGACGCAAAAATAATAGGTACAATTACAGGTACTAGCGTTGCAGAATGTTACAAGAAGACTGAATAATGAAACTTAATCCTAAAAATACACGTGGCACTGAACATAGGATAAACCAAACAGTGCTTGTGAATATAGATACAGTTTATTTATTCAATGAACAAAAAAATACAAATAAAATTATTTTACAACAAAAATGTAATAAACCTAGAAACTATACAAACTCGTTGATTCGAAAGACGAAAATAATAACACAAAATCGGAGTGTAATAAATAAATAAAAATAACAATGTTGTTACGTAAAACGTACTATTGAACGTAGTTAAGTTTAATTATAAATACGGAACCCTCTTCAACAGGTGTCCGTAACAGTTACCGATATGCTTAGCGTCGTCGGGAAATAAAACGAACAGGGTCAAAAACACGGTCACCGACATTCGTGGTCAAGTGATTCGGCGACCGAGATGAGATTCAGTTTATTTTGCCGGTTTATTGGACTGATTTGTGTCATTGCGCTTGATTATCACTGTTTCTGTGATAAGTGATACAATTGAAAAATATATCACATCTAAATCTAAACTGTCTTAACAGTATTGACATGGCACACGTTTGTGAGAAGTATCGGATAATAGAATGTTTTTTGAAGAGTCAGTTATTCAGCGATTTATCTTTATCCTGCCTACCTTATTACAAATCTGGCGTGACGGACTAATAAATAAATGGTAATCTTCGTTTATCGATGTTATAAAACGAATTGATGGAACAAAGTGTTTCATGACTCCATATTCCATGATTCCGTCGGATACGTTCTGACGCAAATGGACTCAAATTCGGAACCGCAACAAGATAACATCAAAGATTTTATCTATCCACACGCGTACACGACATACCACGATATATTTTCTGTGTAATCACTATTTATCTCGCAGTGGATATAATAGAATAATATAAGATATAGAAAAGTGATCCTTAACATATAATAACATAATGTAACGCCAATAATCGCCGATGAGGTGGGCAGAAGAGTGTAGGGCACTCGTACGTTTCACCAGTAACGTCTGCGTCCCGCTATGATATAGAAGTGAGCTTATCGCAGCTCGTACACACTGGACACAAATCCGGAGCCAATGCTAGAATATTTCTTGCTTAATTGTTCAGGTTATTTTCTTATTGTACATTATAATAATATTGAATATTTTACACAAGCACTACACTTAATTTATCAAAGAAAGGAACCGATTTTAAACAGCCAAATTTATAATAACGAATAAACGCTAAACGTATAATGTAATTAGTAAACATTAATGTAAGTTATTAATGAAATATTTATGCATTATTCAGTTAACGAAATGTGTGTTAACGAACACTAAAACCACTTCCAGGTCAAATTAGTGTCGGAACTTCTCGCGTCCATTCGTGGGTGCGCACGAATCTCTGGTCAGATAAGATCTTTGATTACGACACTGGTGCACAATAGAATTGTAGCGTTTACGATTCGCCTCCACTTACGCAAATTTAGGAAGTTGTATGCTACGCAGTACTAAAATGTCTTAACGAAAAAATATAGTTAAAATAAGAAGTAAATATTCTATTAGAGACGATAATTTTAATACTTAAATGTGTTTAAGGAAATGTTAGTTTAGTGTGAAAAATGTATTACACACCTTGGGATATGAATGTATGAATGATGTATGAATGTATATAGAATATTGTCTCACATATATTTAAAGTATTGTAGACGAGGAGTATTTTCATAGCTGTGTCATATTTTTCTGGGCTAATCCGCTAACCCAACAATGGGTTGCAACCCAATATTTTGTAAATAATGGTCTATCAGAATTATTAATGGAATAATTTTAATAGCAGATCATTAAGGTTACTGTACTTGGAAATGGAAAGTAGACCGTTTTGTGTTCTATTGAATCATAGGCTCACCCACCACCTCTACTTCTGTGGTGATACTTAAACCTATCTGGTGAAACGTGGGAGTGTGCTACAGTTCGGAACGAAATATTGTATTAATATAATTTGTTGTTTAATTTATTTTCCCTCTGTCTGTTCTTCTAAAATTTCGCACACAATACCCCATTTCCTTCTTAAATTGTAATTTTTGTTCGCCAATTGAGCGATAAGGCCGCATATTGCATACCTCTTATTTTTTTTTTTGTAATAGTGTATTTATTGTATAAGATATATTTTTATTGTATTTTTTTTACCCATTTTTTATTTAACCTGTTTTTTTCTGTTTTTGTTGTTTTTGGTGTGCAATAAAGTATATTATATTGTATTGCGCTTAGAACGCTGCGAATCATTTCATAGAGCAAACAATCATTATTTCAAAGAAGGTTATAATTATTTCAAAAAAATCTTTGGGTTAAGTTGCTGTGGGTTAAGTGTACATAAGTTGCTGTGGCCACATGTCACCTTATTACTTGGAATCCTCTAATAACATAAAAAGAACAAGTGATATTTCACGTGTGACGTGTCACGTGTCACGTGAAATGAATACAATGATCTTAATAACTACAGATTCGATCTAGATCTAGAAGGTACCAATTTAGACACATCTGAACCGAGACTATGATTTTTAGACTCATTTTATCTATATTACATTCATAATCTACACTTTGATTACGCAACAGACTGACTCAAAAATAGAAACCTGCCAAAATAGCAATAAGCTACGGAAATACGCTCAACATGCAAATGCATGCAAATACGCATTTGCATGCATATAACATTTGCATATAAACCGCTTTATATGGTGTCATACAGGGTGCCGAAAAATTGCATACAACATTATTGACCTTAACGAGAGTCCGACCCGGTGTCCACGTCGACCTTACGCTTTCAAATTGTTGCTATGAATGACTACGAGCATGTAAGATAACTTTCTCTGATCCGGCCGATCGATGACGTCTCTATGGATGGCCTGGTCTGTCCAGTATTAATCAATCCTTTATGGAGTGGTTTTGAAAATCAGTAATTGGACAAAGAAATAAAAAAGATATATGTATGTATATTAGGTCATTGAGTGAGTATTTGTTTATCAATCTGTATGAAGTTTCTATATTTTTTTAGTAATTTATTAACTTTTTTATTTATTATAATTAGTAATACTGGTTCATAAAGAGGGTAGATCGCAAAAGTAAATATTTTTTTATAGTTTTGGTATATTTGGCCATGTTTAAAGACATTAAGTTCAATAAGATTCCATTAAAAGGAATTTTTTTCTCTTGTAAGAATTAAAAAAATTGTTAGACCAATGTTTTAGTAATAGGAGCAAATGAAATGAGTTTTTTTTTATAAAAACAACGTTCAATAAACAATACACTTTTTTACCGCTGAGATGAGACATACAATTTATTAATGATATTTTACTTCATTATAGTAAAAATATAAATTTGTACGGCGATATAGTAGGTTGCAAGTGCGACTGCCGATCGGGAGATCCCGGGCTCGACCTCCCGATCGGCAGTCGCACGTTCATAAACATAACCGGTTAAACGTGGGAATGTTCTACATTCCTCTGCCTACCTTTTCGAGGATTACAGACGTGAAGTTACGTTACGTTTAAAAAAATCGTACATAGATTATCAAGTAATCATAACCAACGTAAATCCTGCGCTGATAGTAAACGAGCCATTTTCAAATGCATTTCTTTTAAGAACAGTTTACACCTTCGTTTTCCATTTTTAATTTCATTTCGTGTGACGCCACAGCGATTGTGCTGCTTCACGAGTGCTGGCCATTTGCGTTCTAACATGAGTCCGACGCGGGCGTACCAACACTTACCGACATCGCGAGTCTGCGTCTAAACATCGCGGTATAGCGGCGAAACGCACGTTATTTTGGTTAATGGCGTAACGTTTACGCATAAAGTTAAGTTAGCCCGTCGTATCGCGAACGGATTGTTTGGTTGTTTTTGTTCTGACTTGTGGAGTTTGGCGGAACAGAATGGACTGCCATTAGCGAAAAGGTAATAATGTTTTTGCTTAATAAACCTTTTTTTATTTTTCACCCTAATGATAATATTGTGAATTAGATGGAACTAACGAAATGAATGTTACATTTTTGTTTACGACTGTACTTATAGATCTAATAGACTTGTGTACCGCATTTATTGGCTTCTCTGTAACAAAAATCACTAAAATATTTCCATTATTATGTTTAAGAAACTTTCCGAGACACGTAAGTATTTATTATATGCAATTATAATTTTAATTTATTGCGATATTGTTAGAGAGTCACACTTTTTTATTTCCTAACGTACATATTTTAACAAAAACTTCATTTTCGAGTTATCTTCGCATAGGTAGATATTCATAACAATCTCGTATACTGTGTCTTAATTAAACATAATGGATTGCTTGAATTATTAAATTTTGAATACGAGCTATGAAAAGAAAACAAAGGATCAAAATAATTTTAATAAAACGTAATAAAAAAATATTTTATTGATATGTATGTATATGCCAAATATACGACAAACATTCATTTAGATTTTTTTTTCATTTACATAGTCGCAATATCTTCTTTATTTAATTAATTACAAAACCAAGGTAGGCTTCTTCTATATTAACTAAGATATTATAATTATATACAAATTTATATAACTAGATGTGTCTTAACTAAGCGAATCTTTTACGCATGTGTGTCTCAAAGGTCGTTTGTGTTAAAAATGTTAATAATGTATACAAGTGATATGATATATAATGGTAACGTAACATAACGTTACATCACACCTGTGATTCCCAAATAGGTAGGCAGAAGGCTGTAGTGCACTTCCAGATTTTAGCGATTACGTTTACGTCTCATTATGGACTGGGTCGTGAATTTATTGCCATATCACAGCAATGGTTATTTTTGACTATTGTATATGTTGACCCTTTCTATGAGACAAGTAACGATGTAGGAATAAAAATCGCAAAATAACCAAAGGTAAGAATGGGTAACAATATAAATCAAATACAGTGAGCCAAGCGAAACCATGGAAAAGATAAAGTGTATGAACAAAAACTTTTATTACACAAAAACCGGTCTGATCGAAAGCACCAGTACCTATTCTGGAGTTCAGTTGCTTTGAATAACAATCGTACAAAAACTATTTCGAATTATAGAATGATTTAAATTACGATATTAATATGTTTGAGTTCGTCTTGAGTTAATAGACTATGATATTTATGCTCGCTCTTTTCAAAGTATAGATTCAAAATATAGAATTTCGTAACAAAGTATATCATAAAAATAAAAAAACAATTGGACGATACAATTTTTTCTTTATTACAATACCACGCCTAAACTTGTATATCGAAGTGTGTGTGATTTTATTTTTTTATTCAATTTAGTATCAATTTTCTTTTAAATATTATAGAATATTATTGTAAGCCGTTAACAAAAATTAAACGTATCTTTTGGCAACTCTCCAACATATACCAAGTATGAATCTACAGTCAGGTGCCAAACCAAGACCTTATTATTCAGGGTCAATGCGCATGTGTATTTTGACTACTACTACATATTACTGACCTGCAGCAGTGGATGGCTACGAAATCGGATGGTATTTTTGATGATCAAAATGAAATTATAGCTTTTTAATTCGCTCTTCTTTTTAGAAGTTCTGATACGACTAAATTTATATTTCATTACGGAAACTTTTAAATAATATAAAACCAGGTGTAACATCAAGTAGATTTCTTCATAAAGAAGGTTTGTTTCATGATAATTGATAAATAACCATTTCTAATTATAATCAATCATGACTAATTAGATATAACTCAATCAAAACAAACATTAATTATAAAGAGGAATTAGTAATTATTAGCAAACCACTACATGTTTGATCGATTGAACAAAATGATAATATCACTATTTATTTCCGTCTCTATAATGAATAATTGGAACGAGTCAGCTGTTTAACTACATATATGTATATAAGAACTTAAACTATATATGTTTAAAGGTCTTTTTTTGAAGGTACATTTTTAAAGCTGGGTGTAATAAGCAGCGTTTCTTCTTTTTCAAACCTACTTTTTAAATTTCCAACAAAATTGTATCCAAAATTGCTAATTGTAACGAAATAATACAAGTATTGATAGTTGAACAAGTGACTTAACAAATTTGGTCACATAGAAAGCGAAGAAAAAAAATTACTGTGCTATAAAATGCATCTTGTCCGACTGGCCGGCGACCGTGTGGCCTAGTTAGCGACCCGACGGACAGGTACTCCGTTCGATTACCGGTTCGGACAATCATTTGTTTACATTTTATAAACACGTTTGCGCATGATAACACAGATATGCCAATCTAATTTCGATGTTTAATTAAGACACTCGTAGTAATTGACGATCTGATTTGTTTTAATATTACACACACAATCAGTTTAGTTTGTGGTTAGTTTTGGTATTTGAAATAAGAACATTTCTATAATTATAAGAATATTTTATGACCAACAGGTCATTCAGATTGTATGTAATTGTGAATATTAAGAAACATTGGATATACCTACATACTTTGTGAGAAGGGTTATTATTGATAATTGATAATAATTGTGTTGCTAGGAAGTAGTAGAAAACGTGCAATTTTTCACATTATTAATACAAGTGCAACTTTAATTGTTTTTATTAAAATAATACTTTGGAGACTTAAAAATCCTTGAACAATGATAACCTACCATATTTTATGTCAAAACTTGAGTTATCGAAACACTAGACGAAATTTATAAAACCACAGGTTTTTAAGAAAATAATCTTTCAATTTTTTAATGTTTAATCTGTGTTCTATATACATGTTATCTTTCATCTATGCTGCAATGTTTTTAATATGTATTCGGTTACGATGTTGTCAATGAAATATAGAGTTGCGCGGATCTTTGTTTACTATGCGGCCACTTATACACTTTATGAATGAATAATATCATTTACAAACAGAATATCATCCATAAATTAATATTTTCCATCCATATTTAATATATTCATTTCATTCCAACGCCATTCCGCCTAAAGCGAATGTTGCAACAGAATATCCAATATGCAAATTAATAAAGAACGCGGGCGACATCAGTATATTACTGTAGTGAATATTTAAAAGAATACATACATATTAAACAATTTGTAGGGAAATCGATCCATATTTTGTAAATTCAAATAAATAATTAAATATATACGGTTCACGATTATACTTATTGTAAATATTAAAATAAACACCAATTATGCATTTAGTAATATTCACATAACTAATCATTTATATAACTTTTAGTATTAATAATAATCCATAGATGTTTAAATTGTTTATTTTAATTATGGAATGCTTGCAAAACAGTCTTACAATTACAATGTATTTAGTCAATCTATGTATACGAGTACAATACCGATGTGTGTTAAATAGAGAATACGTGACCAAACGTCTATTAAAATAAAAAAAATATATTATTGGAAAAATATTTTAAAATGTGTGCTTTATACAAACACGTCATTGTTACTGTGGTATGTAATAATGAAATATTGTATGATAACATATTTTATAATTTTATTATATGTATCAAAACTATTAAGTACCTATAATACCGAAAACATTGTTCCAATACAAATTGTTTTTCGTAACGTAATAATTGAGGCATGATTCACTCTAATGTCTCCATAGAAAACTGTCTTAAGCAGATACTGCTAATCCTTAACTGTACTCCTCAGATGCTACCGTTGAACGTTAAAAATTACATGTCAAATGCCAGCAATACATATGTCGAAATTGATTTGTCAATAACATGAGTAAGGAGTCAAACTTAAGATCCACTGCCTGCATACGATCCTATTATGATATTATGGATCTTAATATCGTATTATCTATACCAAATACAATATTATTATGATCCTATGACCAAACAACTGCGTCCAATTTTACAAGCTTTAAAACACACGTATTGACAATAATAGCATATAGTATCCTCGCAGTTAGTACTTAAATAATATTTTTATTGTTGTTCTATTGTCTAAGAACAATACCATTCAGTGGTTTCATGTAATGAAATGAAAATGAATATAAAGCGATATAAATAAAAAAAATATATATCGTCTGCAAATCCCTTCTACCGAACTACAATAAACCAATTACAAAAATTGCATAAATACGTGAAAAATTTATTCGTTTCTAATTAATCGACAACAATCGATCGATACCACGCGACGGCTAATCGAGGCATGTTCTGTAACTAGTCGTGTTCGATTTAACATCGATTTTCGTCAATCTCTCCGCCCATGACCGTGAAAGTTACAAAATGGCGTAAACCAGTTTTTATTGCGTAAATAATTCATCCGCTTCTACTTTTTTATTATTGATACATTTCTCTCGTGGTGAAACGGACCAAAACCAAACGTATAAATTTATAGACTTGAGAAATTATTTTTTTATATTATAATAATTTTACCGTGAGGTGTATCATAATATGGCTTCTATTAAGTCACTGACCTGTGTTAATATTTTTATAACGATAAAAGTAACAGCTTTCATTAATATTACGTTTTTGTTATACGTGTGATTCTAAATAGTTTAGTTTATTTTCCTTTAATACCAATTCAAAGTATCGTTCATATAATTACATTATGCACTAATAGTTTTACAGTCAAGTGACGTTGACCCCAGATCTCCATTATCATAAATAATTATTACTCAACGGTGCGTAAGTAAAGACATCGATTCGCGGCAACCATTTATACACGGCCCGAATCGATTACACGCCTCCTAATTAACCGACCACCTGTTGAATCATTACCAATTACAATGGCTTTAAAACAATTTAAAAGAATATCAATTATATTTTCAAAAATTTTAATTAATACATAAATTATAATAATACGCTGAACTGTCTGAACGCTTTAAATGGTATCTAAATTAAGTTTGTTCTTTTCTAATATCCTGTTTTAATTGTATCGTCTTTCATTTTAGCATAGGATTAAGTGACTCGGTGAGCATGTTTCCTTGTTTACTTCCTTTTGGTGAACGAACTGGCCAGCACCACCTGCACGATTATGACAACCACCTTAGCACCGCTTGTTATAACTATTATAAGATCCATGCCCAGCGATGGGCTAGTACACATATAAAAAAAATTGCTTTAGTCATACAAAAAGTTGTCATCTATATTATTATAATTATAAGCTAATTATAAATTCACGGCAATTACGTTTTGTCTGGAAATATAGATACTTGACAAATAAACAGACTGCGTTGTATAAATTAATCACCGTTTGTTTTTAATACAATGAAATGCAGAACTTAAGGCACCGGGTAATATTCATATTTATAAATACCTATTACGTTCCAGTCCCACTGTAGCCACAAATCCTAATTTCGAGCCATTGTTAGTAATGTCTAGTCAGACAAAGCCTGTAGGTACTAGGAAGCCGTCCCGGGGATCGAATGCAGGACGTGTCGATCAGCAGTTGCGATTACAACCACTCGGCCAACAAGGCAATAAAAAAATATAACATATATTTATTCTTAGAAATAAAGAGAACATTAGCTCCAAATTGTGGGAAATGTATGAATGTCACTTAATATTTACCTACGTTATGAAAATGTTAATTATCATTCTATATTGCTCAATTTAAATCGATTTAAACAAAATCCTTTATTACAGTACATTATTTCACAATATCCTATTATTTCTGTACTGACAATCACGTGAAAGTAAAACCGAATATAAATACGAATTCGCTGTCTCATTTACTCGTCTGTACGATGACATAAGTTTATCTCTGTTTACATTCGAGAGATTCAAATTCTAAATTTGAAATCACTTTTAATTCCATGACTGTCTGCTTATGACATAATATATGGATTTATAAACATACATTGTCTCGCTTATTTCCTGTCATAGGGATAAATAGGGACTGAGACCTTTCACCTCTATAGTTTGCACAAAATTCGTTTCCCTTTTTACATTCGTCGTGTATAATCGTCTATTCATTTATTTTTGACTTCTTTAAGGATATCCTCATAAACTTATCGACGTTAGAAAAGTAAACTTTCTTTTGCTTTTAGTCTCAAACAATCACACACCTTTTCTGATCTCGTTGAGTGAAAGGAATTGTTAAAAATCTCGACGTTGTGTATTGAAATTGAATTCTTAATCATTTAAATAAACCAAACATTTATATTACTTCTTAATAACCAATATTACCATATCATTATTGTAGAAACTCGTTTAATTTTATTATAAGTTTTCTGTTGCCGCCGGCGCTTGTAATTAAAATGTATGCGTTTTTAAAGGATTTTTTTTTTATCGCAGCTACGCTAGTATTTTAGTTACTGAAAGTTTTTGCTGTTATTACAAATACCGATAACGGTGAAATAAAATTATTGCTGAAAGAAAACATTATATTTTATATAAATGCACTGATAAAGAAATAATGAAACGAAAAATATTATAAAACGTAATTTTTGTACCATATTTATTTTACGGGCGTATTTTCTTAAATTTTATACATATTTATGCCATATTTATAAAGTAATCTACAGAAACATAAAGATACAAGGACATATTTATTTAATAATTACGACTAGATAATCATAATGGAATGTACTAGATATCATGAGCTTCTTATCAAATATTGTTTGTAATAAAACTCGCAAGCATTGATGTTATTGTATTTATGTAAAAACACAGATGGCTGTCGTAATATTCTTAATTACATAACTCACGCGGACAATATATTATCTATTTCTGACAATCTCAAATTAAACATATATCAACAAAAACATAGCGACAATTGTGAAACAAATGTCTTCATAAAGAAGAATTTCTATGCAATATCATTACATGATGTTTTACATATTAATATTCCTCAGACACTACAAAGTAGCTGAAATATCCATATACTTAGTTATTGAACCTGTAGTATTAAATTGTATAGACTGCCTCGTTGGTCGTGTTGGTTGCAGATGCGACTGCCGATCGAGAGGTCCCGAGTTCGATTCCCGGGTCGAACA
>DWEI01002872.1:0-13599 GCA_018245875.1 Mysoria ambigua | reverse complement strand
CACGACCGCCGTGAAATGAGCGCGTGCGTCAGACGAGGGAATCATAATATTATAGTGATCTGCTGTACGAGCTTCATATTCGTCAGTACGTCCTCTTCTAACGGCTGTGTATTTATCATCAGCCCATAGCTGTACTCGTTGTAGCACCATGTATACCAATATCGGAACTAATATTAGTCGTTAGAACATTTTGGTTCAAAATGTTTCTTACTATTTTCATGACTTCATTTTAATAACGAGTACAACTGAGATTCCCGTACATTCCCGCCGCCAAGCATTTGCCAGCGACGTTCACAGTATTCCAGAGTTTCTTTACCTTCTATATTGTATGCGGTTGCTTAGTTTCGCGAATTGTTTTTGATCCACCAACGTGTCAGGGGCTGTAGCGAGCGAATGAGATAGATCTTTATACAGAAACGTACATATGTAGAATTAAATACCGTAATTTGAAATGTCGATAGCATGTAATATTATAATATTTACATTATTAACACGATACATACGTCTTTCTACACTTTGTAATACTGAGGAACGCCTTGATGAATACGCGCTTAATTCTCTAATATGTCATTTAGTTACGACACAAATCCTGTACATTTAATTTTCAACGCTAATACCAACATAGCAATTGTGTAACTCAAATCTTAGGGCCTCTGTATTACGGTTCAGATTCGCCTGATATATGTCACAGGTTATTCTGGTAAAGGATCATAGCACCAATTCATTTATGCAATTGTTGAAACCTTATTGTTGAAGTCGTAAGGCTTAGTTTCCTTATTTAAAAGTGTACATACAAAATATGATTTGAATATGAGGCAGTGTGTCGGACACTGACCCCTCCCAAATGGTGGGCCGATCTAGCGGACGCTTTTAAATAAAGTGCATAGGGATGTACGCATTCCTTATCGTTAGATTATTATCGATAAATTAAAAGAAGCATACGAGTATTATAATGTATCAATTAAACATTATATATTTTAACGCACTATTAAAACAACAATACTTAAAACCGCTTAAATACGGGAAAATTTGAACAGTTTGGCGTATCGTTGCGCTTATTATATAAACTTTTGCAGCGTACCATGACGCAATTCTTACGTAAACCACTATTTTAAGCAATTCGAATACTTTTTGGAAAACAATACAATTTTAAGGGAACTTTTCTTTCATTGTTCGTTCGTGTACTTTATATAACAGTGAAGCTATAATACTCGTCACAGACGGAAGGAAATGATTTGGGGTTATTAAAAAAATATTAATAAAAATGAGAACTTTATAGTACTGTAAAGTAATGTTGTGCATGGTCATCTATTGAAACCAGTAGGTATAATCCGAAACCTCATATTATAACCAGTACGACTAACAATTCCTCGTCGCCATGTTTAATAACATCAATCTTTTATCAATTCACACAGAAACAACTTTATTCAATAATTAAGAACATTTAAATTTTATGATTGGACGTAATTATGTTAGATCGTGTCGAGACAGAGCAAGAATACATACATACATACATACAAGTTGTAGAAAGAGTCCACTAAGCCCGGCGCTGGCAGTTCGCTGTATATCGCGGTGTGCTAGGCACAGCTATATGCCCTGGTCGTCCATGGGCTGCAGCGTAGGTGTGCGAGAAGCTGCGCTCTGCGATCTCCAACCCGCATACCCTAAGTGGGAGACTATAGGCATAACCGCTAAGGACCAACTGTGGATTGTAATGGGCTAATGGGGATGATGATGATGATGACGATATTACTAACATTATTATAACCTGCCATTTTTATAACTTTTGTTGTCTTTTAAAAGATTTTGGAAACATATTTCGAAATTACAAGTAACAATTTATCACTACATTTATAAACAAGATTCACAAGACAAAATTAAACGTTATTAAAAAAGTTAAAACAAATCAGTAGAAAAATATCGATAACTCGTTCGCACCGCACCACATCATCCACACTCGCAGCGCACATGGTGTTTCCAACACTGATCGATCTCTGAATCAGTAATGTAACAGCCTGTATATAGCTACCGTAGACAATAGCACAGTCACATGCGAGGTGTGTAATTTTCAACAGTGCAGATATTCAGTTCACATTAGCTAACTAGATTTCATTCTATTGGTTGTGATACATGGGCGTAGACAGAGGGCACCGACTACCAAATACACATTTCTATCCTCATAAGTCAGACACGCTTTTTCTCAATTCATCGCTTTTTTCATAAATACCTTATATAAATTAATACATAAATTTAATTTTCATCTTTAAACTTTATCTTTAGAGAGTTGATAACTATCAATTATTTTTCCTAATCTTCCGATCATACCTTTACAGATCTGTTGCACATCTTCTAAATTGCTGCATAATATATTTTTAAATTTTTCCTCAGATCCTCGCAGCTCTGGCGGTGTCTCTCGGCCCCTTTGCCGCGGGCCTCGGCAAGGGGTACATGTCCCCCGCCATCGCGTCGATGCAGGACCCCAGACACCACTCCAGCTTCACGGTCAGCGACCAGCAGGCCAGCTGGATTGCTAGCTTGAGTTTATTGGGTGAGTAAACCCTTGTAATCTTTAATAAAGTGGAATTGAAGTTTTCTGATGTCTTGTTGCTGGCTGTGGGCCTAAACGGGAGATACCTGAGATATGCTCCATGTATACAAAAGCATAGGTACTTACATATCACTGTTCGTTACGAGCAATCACCAATGTGATATCAAACTTCTGCCTGAGTTACTTGGCTTGATAAATCACTTATGATAGACCACCACGACACTGATACAAGCGCGGTGGTAATACAGACATATAAAATTATAAACCACTATTCTCGTGCTTAAATTCTAGTTTTCCTCAAATCCAAGTGTGTCATAATAATGATGAGGATAAGTTAAATATAATGTAATAATAACTAAATTTATATCGGATCGGGCAAATCCGGATAAAATTATTAGTGTAATTTTAAAATCGCACATACATGGTGCATCGTAACACGTGCGAATAATAATTATAGGTACAGTATGTTCCGAAACCTACATTTAAGTTTTTAACGCATGATTTTAGCGCAGCAATTCTGTATGGGCATTACAGAGCCGAGTGTCGAAGTAATTGTGTGGTGAACTGCAGCGTTGATGATTTATGTTGGGCTGTATGGTGTGCAATTTAATATTAAATTTTATGGGTAATACTACAACGCCTATAATTTTCTTTAACTGATCGAACATTTGACTTGATAAGTCGAAATTAATCTCTAAAGCCGTAATATCTCGCGGATAATGAAAAATCGTAGTAAAATAGTTAATTAAATGATAATGATATCGACTTTTATAACACATATTTTAAGACCTGTACAACTCGAGCAAATCTTACGAAATATCTTACGAGACCATTTCCTTGAAGACATTCTGGGCTTACCAAATTATAACTTGTTCAACACAAAATAATATTCAAAAACATATTTCTCCGTAATACAATAAGTAGACAAGCGAAAAGTGCATACAAAATTACGTTGATTTGCGTGTATTTTCCACAGAGTACCTGTGGGAAACAGAGAAAATAAGCGGGCATATTTCACTTGCGTAACAATGCCTGCACCAGAGCCGGCGTATAGTACGTACAGGTTGAATCATCAGAGAAAAGCAAATTGCCCGCAACGACGTCACATAAAGACGATAATGAGCCAACGGCCGTGTCGTACGCACGTACGTTTGTTTGCAAACATATAATCACATATGTATATACTCGTATATGCGGTTACCGAAAGTCGTAATAGCTTAGTTGCTTAAAATTCAGCCTCCCGCCACGGGGTTTTAGAATCAAACTTCCGAATCGCTTTCTTTAAAAACTTTTATATGCTTTCTTAACATGAAAACAGTATGTCCTGTAACAGCCAAGCAAAACGGGAAGGGACCTGCTCGCTTTAGAATTGTTCATAAATTTCTTTAAGGCTTGCGTAGTCCGGCCATCCGCGCCTGGAGTAAACGCTACTCATTCGGAGTAAAGGCGTGTGTGAACAGGCGGCGACAACTGGCTATTGCCGACCGACGCAGCCGCCGGTGACGGCCGGCGAACGCGCCGTTGACATACTACGAGAGTTCTTATTCACCATTTTTGAAATGCCCTCTGTCATAGCGCTTCAAATATAACTTAAAGTATAGTTCACTTAAGATCTTACATAACGTATAAAAATGCAAGAAGTTCCCCAACAACACGCAAAATCCCTGAATAATGAATGTTGTAAATGCAAACATTTATAAATGTAATGTGTCTGTATATGGTTATAACAAAATATAGGAACACACTTCATTGAATGATGTATGTAACAAAATATATGAACATTTCATTGCATTGTACGTTGATGAACTTAAACATAAATAAATAAATAAATAAATAAATAAATAAATGGAAGTGTTACAAAACATATTAGAAAAAAAGGTATTTTTATTGTAGCTTTGCTCTTTGACTTTCGATTTAGAGATTCTTGTATATATAATATTGTTGAACAATGCCATCTGTTGTTAAGTAGCTTAAACTCCTGAGGCTATTAAATACATACGAAAAAGAACCAGATATTTTTTAGGACTATGGTTCATTAATTTTTTGATACAATGAGTGAAACTTGAATTTTCATAAAATATTTCAAGCCATTTACAGAAACCACGCAAAACTTGTCACTTTATTTAACATTTTAAATATATTTACAATTGTATCGTTAGAACTTAGAACAGTCCTTGTAGAACTGGACGTCTCCATTTTTGTTCATGCGCGTTTTCCTCTACTAACAAAGGCCTGTTTTATCAGTCCTATTTTATTTTAAATATAAAACACAACTGGTACTAACCATCAGAATGCTACGACGCTTTTATTTTTACACGTGTAGAGTAGATATATCTCTTAACTTCCGGAACTTTCGTTATTGTGAGCTTTTCATATTAAAAAGCCATTTTATTCCATCACAAAGATATATAATAATTGTGAAAGTGTGTGTTTAAGCTGTCACACAAAGTTACAACACTTTCTCTTGTCTAATAGCGAGAATGTATCCTCCGTGTCTGTTTACTCTCTCTTGTTCATCTTCAACATTTTGTAAGTACTTGTCCCGAAATAAGTAAATCCTACTATTGACATCAGACATCTGTACTTGGCCACCTGATGGTATGGACGTAGAAGAAGCTAATACACATGTATGGAAATATATACTTGTAGTTAGAAAATAGACACGTTTAAAAGTAAAAAAGTTGTCTTTCTATGTATTTGTAGACAAAGCGTTTACCGAATAACAAGAATTGAATCGAAACCATTCTAAAATCTAAGTGCAATAAATGAAAACGGTTTGTTCGCTGATCTTTTCTCGCCGTTGGTGAGTTGTACTATTGCCAAACAGGCAGAGTTACTATTGTAATTTGAAAGCCAAATGCTCAAAACTGCTGCTCAACGCTTGCGATTACATACAATCGAACGGAAAAGTTGTTAAAGCTCATGAATTTTGATACTTGTCTAACATGATCTAGAGTAATTACATATCGATTGTTAAAATAGCTTTGCTTTTCTTCTAATATGTGCTTTTTGAACTTTAACAATAGTGCGTTTTAATTTTTAGATTGGCTCGTTAGTGTAGTTAGTGACCATGACTGCTATACTGAGGGCGGTGAGTTCGATTCCCGCGCAGGACAAATGTTTGTGTGATGAGCGAAAGTATTTGTTGTTTGTATTTAAAGAAAGATCTAAGTATACTTTAACGTGTACCAATATGTATTCACGATAAAACGAGCTCCGTTTATATTGAAATCAAACAGTCTCGTGTAGAATCGTCCAGACTTAAAGAATATCGTGCAAACTTTGTTGCCCGATCACTTTTACTCAATGTGTTTACCCAACTCGAGGATCGATTAATTTCAAACAAATCCGCTGACGTAACATTGTTTGTTTGCGTGTCATCACTCGGCCGTGCTTCGGCGGAAATAATACAAATATTTATATTGCCGTCCGAATGTAAGGGGTTTCTTTGTATTCGAGTAGAATACATTTTTAGTTGCTCGCGACGCAACACCTGTGGCGGTATGTATGGTGGTGTGTATTCTGTATTGTCTGAACGTTCGCAGCGACCATACACCATCACCATCACCATTACCATCATTATCATCGGCTCGTTTCAGTCCGCTGCTGGATGTAGCGTGGTCTCTCCTACCCCACACTATCATATACTACTGGAAAAAGTCAAGTAAAACAAAAATCCAAGTACCTAAAATTCAACCATTCCGTGGCTCAGTGGAATGTAGACTTTGTTGCATGGCTGTATTTTACACTTAACTACCTACCTCAAGATCTTTGCTTTAGATCTTTGACTAGCTATTTGAGACGGCTTGTCCAAT
The DNA here is from genome assembly GCA_018245875.1 of Mysoria ambigua. Lineage (NCBI taxonomy): Eukaryota > Metazoa > Arthropoda > Insecta > Lepidoptera > Hesperiidae > Mysoria > Mysoria ambigua. The sequence continues at coordinate 7,236 of DWEI01002872.1, read as the reverse complement.
ACCCCAAAGTATGGTAACGCAGTCAAAAATGTGCAATACGATGGGCTAACTTATTGAATGTATGAACGTATGAATGTAAAAACAGCTTGTGCCTCAGTGCGCTTACATCGATTATAAAACACTGAAACCGTTCGGATGACTGAATGAATATTTATCTCGTTCCAATTGACGGAAGATGAATGATGCTTAATGGTTTCACTTTAATCATTCAGTCGCACAATTTATAGTGTTAAGTAATCGGTTCGATCACATATTTCGTTCAATTTACGTTCAATGAATATGAATGAACTGACTGAACGCACAGATAATATTATATACGCAGTCGCTGGACGTATTTTACGCGGTGGTTATGAAATGATTCCGGCTTGCTTACAAATATGTTTAGGTAACATTACTGAAGTGAATACAGCTTGATAAAATATTCACCGCTACTGACCACGGTGAACGCTGCAGCGGGTTCGAGTCTCGGTTACACATGGCATGTCCAATTTATGTTTCATTTTATATGATTTAGCAATTATCATTAACGCAAAACGATATTATGTAAATTTGAATATTAATTGTATCATTTAAGAAAGACTAATTTAAATTTGTATCTTAATAATTACGAATCATATCACTTCTAACTATAAACAATATAACAACGAAAGCTACTTAAAATCTGCTTCGGATCGATCAATTACATACATACTAAACAAACGCAAGTTCATCACCAATCAAGCCTTTGTCGTAGGACAGTAAAGACCACAGTCTGCCACGCTGGCCAAGGGCGGCCTTGCTCACAATACGCTATTTATATGTGTATATTTATTATCGCTACTATAATTGTCTAATTACAAGCGGTAAACAGACGTTGAAGGCACGCAAACACGTCGTATGAGGGAGGCTGCGAGCATTAAAAGCTTCGTGAATTATTAGACGTGTACGTCTTTAAACATTAATAAACTTAGCTACTATAAACGTAGGCGGTATAGTGAGCGATGCGAACGGATTCACATTGTAGACCTTATTTCCTTATAATAAAAACGAGCTTACCATGACAATAGTATAAACACTTTAAGCTAGATACGCGAAAAACGCTTTTGAGGCATTGTGAATAAGGTTGTTAAAAGCGTGTATACAGTATTAAAATGTTGAGCCAATGTTGTGAGTGTTTGAATTGATGCAAACATATATCTTATCGCGTACGAAATAAGGATGTATGTAAGTTAATGTAAATGAGCGATAAATTAGACATTTTACGGTTATCCAACAATTACTGCGTGCAATTTGCAAAACTGTGTGTCTGTTTGCAATGTTTATATGAGCTTATGTTTTACAAATTAGAACCAGGGTATGTGCTGATAAATAGCAAAGCAATTGCTTAGTATGGAATTGTATTTTGTGCGTTTCTATGAAATTGTATTTTGTATACCACAATTAAGTCCTTCTGGTTAAAATTCAGACTTTGTAAATTTCAAAATACCATAGTCCTTTATAATATCAAGCAAATCAGCATAAACACATCGGTTACTAGTGGCGACATCCGTTCTTGTCAGATGTAAACCACGAATAGGATTTTAGCTACCAGGCTACTTGCTAGAGCCGGTCAGTATTATTGATAAGACGACATGTTAGTTATGACTGGTTGGAGGATGGATCAGTTATTTAGTATGAATGCAACTTTTATTTGCGTCTGTCTTGTTGTAAGCTGATTATAGACGCTTCGCGACTTACGATAAAATAGTTGGGCTCGTTCAGTATAACATACAAAAAACACTAAAGAGTCGGTGATTATAATGAATGAAAGAATATTAATTAGATTACAGCTTTTGAGGATTTATTAACTATTTAAATATGGCCGGTTTGTGCAGAGGTTAGTGAACCTGACTCTTGCGCCGGGGGTCGTGAGTTTGATTCCCACCACCAGAATAAATATTTCTGTGATGAGTGTAAAAAATATCTATTTGAGTATATATTAATATGGGTACATATCGTTTGTTAGCCGTCTGGTGACCATACCACAAGCTCTCTTGATGCTTACTTTGGGATCAGGTGGCTGTGTGAGGAGATATCCCACATTATAATATTAAAATATATTAGATAATAAATAAAAAACTAACTTTATTCCGAAAAAGCATACATGGGTTAAATCAAAACATAATTTAATCGAAATTATATTGTTTAAAATGGTTCCACGCGTGGTTAACAGATAGTATCGACTATCACATGTCTTTATCCTTACAAGCACAATGGGTTCCTTGTACAGTCATCTATTTTCACATTTTTATTTCGATGTATTGGAATTTCATTATTGTTGTATCATAAAACGAAATGTTCGTTTACACATAAATCTCTGCAGAATGCGTCACAAATGCAGTATGTGTCACGAATGTTTGTCAACACGACATAAAGTATGCCAAACAAGGTACTTTTATAGATTTTAAACTGCATAGCTGACGCACTTCTGGGACGTATTCGAAAAATTTGCATCCCAATATAACACGGTTTTTATATTTCCCTCCTGATTTTTCCTCGTGTTGTTCGCACGTTACAGAAGTCTCTATTTTATCGTCTACTTAACTTTATGTTTAATTTAAATCAGAGTCTATGTTTAATTTAAATCAGAGTCTATGTTTAATTTAAATCAGAGTCTATGTTTAATTTAAATCAGAGTCTATGTTTAATTTAAATCAGAGTCAGAATGAATCGATCCCCAACGCACTAAAATTTCTCAAGGAACGCCTGTGTCTAACAGTAACCTCAGTTAAGCTGATGATAATAAGGAAGTGTCTAAAAGGAGATTCATCTACAATAGTGTATAGAATAGCGAAACGATAAAAGAAGTTAATAATAATGAAGATGAACTCTCTATTTTATTGATTAATCCTGTATTATAATATGATACAAGTATATCATTGCTTGTCAGTGTATTGATTAAAACAGTAAGCTTTGTTACTGATATAAAAGTATTATGTGCATACACATGAGAGGGAGATAATATTGGCATTATTTCAGTCCATCACTCAGAACAGAACCATGAGCTCTCGAGCCGATGACGTCAATTTTTTCCACCGGCCAACGTCGAACCTCGCAGCGCTGACCCGGCGTGTAATGGAACATTACAGAACATTACCGTAACGTTCCATTTTGGTATCGATTGATAATGAATCACGGTTTTACATTTAAATAAGTATTCATTTCGACAGAGTGCTGAATGTAGAAGCCCGTCAGCTCTGTACAAATAGACATATTTGGCGTTCAATGCTCTCTGCATATCCCATAAAGCACCGAACGGGACTATATAAAAACAACGACCACTTTTATTTACTAAGTCTTGAAGTTTTTACCCTCAACGTGTTTACTTACTAAGACCAAGTACACGTCCCTAGGCTAGGATGTCAATAAGATGAAAACAGTTACTGAACGCGATAGCTTCAAGCCCTAAAATTAAATTCTGCATAGGTTCGAGATGTAAATATCTGTCTCACAAATGTAACGGATATTAGTAAATATTACTACCAAAACTTAATTCTAACTTGTATTGATATAATTGTAAAAGCTGCATTACATTAGGGTTGTGTCGGAAAACATCATATGGCACCGACGAACAAGGTTGCAACACACCACGTCGGAATGCAATTGATCAGGCCGGTTTATTTCCGAGTCGATTTTCGAAAAACGATCGCGCCACTAAATCACGCGTCGGTTATGTTTTGTTTTGATACCGGCCTGTCTGTTGTGCGATACAGAAATAAAATTGAGTACGGCACATTGACGGCTGGCGCGCTGCCGCTGCGCGCTGCCGCCGCGCGCCTCTATGATCAATGTGCTCTCGTTCCTACTAATAAATGTGAGTATTAAGGTATTTTGAAACGGAGAATTCTATTATTGTTTTCATATTGGTATGCAGTTCGGGCTTAAGAATACTCTTGGTAAATACGAAATTGGTGTGCTTGAAAGTAATTCTTTTTATTGATTATGTGCCATTTTAAAACACTATTTACCAGAGCCCCCTTGGTGCTTATGATATTTTGTCCGGGTCTAATATCTCTATTCCTACAAATCTGAACTCCTTTTATGTTCATCGTTCCCTTTATTTTAGATTGTATTTTAGATGTTATCGTGGAAATTGATATTTAATACTTTAGCTACTTAATTTTAACGATATTTAATTTTATAATTTTATAATTAATTTTAACGATATAAGTAATATATCAATCTGTCATCCAAACTCTTCGCAGGTCCAGAAGAGGTTTTTTGCGTATTGTTATAACGGGCCCTTTTACAACTGGCTGATTTAAAAAATAAAATGTACGCCATATATCACAAAAGGAATGATGAGCTAAAATATGCAGAAGAAAAGAGAAAAATATTCCAACGCAAATAAAATGCATAGCATTTCTTGCGTCCACTTAATTAAAAGTCGCGAAGAACGCGGTTACATTCTGGACTCAAAAGCTGGCGCCGTGTTTATGCAAAAGCGCGAACAAATAAACCGACGGACGAACAGACAAATCGACATATTAATGTATCGCGCGTATCGTTTGGGGAGTGCTCAGACAAAAATAAATAAGACATACAGCCGGCCATTAATATACCTATATCGAGAATGTTATTTTATACTGTTAACATTCCCAAACTATTTTGTGGTCCTGAATTCAGTGTTACCATGTCTGTATTACACCCACCGTTACGGCTCGTTATAAGCAAATTTCATATCTTGTTAATATCCTTCATTACTGTATTGTATATTTCTCTCGAATATTTTCTTCTATAGCCAACAGGTAAATAAGCAGTGTAAGTATGGTGGTTTAAAATTCGACCTCTCACTTTGGGAGCCCGGGTTCACGTCCCGGTGCGCACCTCTATACAAAATGCTTTTATTATGTTCCCGAACAACGGTTTTACCGATTTAAATCGTGTATATTTACATGTCTTCGCGGTTGTTAATGACTGTTAACTGCTGAACCGTGTACCTGACGTATTTTAAATACAAGTCTATGAAATACACAATTACGTTAATTCTATCGTATTATCTTATGAGGAGAACATAACATTTACATAGATACATACAATTATAATAATGATATAATACAATGATTTATCCTCTAATAACCCTCTCATTTTGAGAGGAGACCCATGTTCTAATAGTGGAACGGCAGAAGTGTCGATATCGTATATCGTGCAATGATTGACCGGTGTTTTATAAATAATGTTTTGCTCCAGGCGCGTTGATAGGCGGCATCCTGGGTGGACTGGCGATGCGCTACGGAAGACGGACCGTGCTGCTCCTGGCCGCGCTGCCGTACACCCTGGCGTGGCTGGCCACCTCGCTGTCCACCAGCGTCGACATGGTGTCCGCCACCTCCTTCTTCGGAGGCATGCTGGTCTGCTGCATCACTATGATCACTCAGGTGGGTGTTGAAAGGTTTATAATATTTCAATATCTTGATATACCCGAGTTGTGACGACTCTCAGTTGTCAGATTAGACCAGCAGAGAACCTGTATTATGAACGCCTCGAGATCGCAGCTTTACTTGTTAAATAACAATCAGTAATAGCAACACGCATCACGGTGACATGGGCGATATTGTTTTTCAATATTTTCAAACATTAATTACTGCCATTATTCACACACTCATTGTTTTATATTCTACCGCTTGGTCTATTCAACGCTCTGATTGTTGCGCGACCTTCTCAGACTTCATGCCGATTGTGCTCTGATTAACAAGATCATATTATATTCATATCATTGTGTGATATTATACTGATGACCTGTTACCATATAAGCTTTGATGGTTTAGTGGCTTACACCCCAGCCTCCTACTTCGGGAATACGGGGGGCTCAAAATATGGTGCACACCACAGGTGGCGTTTTAAGATTAAATATCATTTGCTGTCACTGTGAATGAGAATATCGTGATGAAATTTGCACCCTTATGAATTCTCAACACCGTTAGCAAAGAAGTGTGAAGTTTGCCAACAGCTGGTCAAAGTCGCAGACCATAACCTTACCCCGTCTTACTCGGAGACCCTGGCGTACATAACACTTGTAAATGTTTTAAAAAAAGAAGCACATTTCAACTTGGGAACCTCGAAGTGAGAAATTGGATTGCTTTCGCTATTTGACTTGAGTAATAACGGTGCTTAGAGACAACAATTGTGGGTAGAACTAGCTACCGATAGTTCGTATACTAATAAATTCTCACAGAGCCATATAAGTCATAACACATACAGTCTCGTGAGAACAGAGTTCGTGAAATGCCAGTATTGTCTGCAGGCCAAAAGTTGATCATACTTCTTTCCCTTTTCTCTCGTTTGTATTACAAAAGAGAGAGACATTAATCTTATGCGCTTGTTACATTGTCTACTAGAAAATATTAAAGATATTACAATTTTTATTCAAAAACAAACATCCATTAAAAATGTATATGTATTTTGTTTTGTTTCAAACGTTTTTTTATATGTTTAATTTTTCATGTTTTTTTAAAGCCAACAATGAAATTTGCTCTACATTACTTCAATGTATACTATTTTTAATTCATAACCGCATATAATATACCGTAGTTACTTTAGTAAACATTTCTAAGCAAGACACATTAAGCAGTGGGTCCCTATGATTATCAGTAATTAACAATAATTAAATCTCGTTGGAAACTTCAAAGTTGCTTCTATAGCATCCACGAAACGAATGCTAACTCCAGTCCATACGAAAGTAGCGTGGCCGAGTGTGGCCAAGCGCCGCACTACTGGAGACCATTGGCTAACAATGGGCCGTAAAATGTCGCAGATTGTTTCGCGAGCGGGAACATCGCTCGCGTGTCGTTCAATAGGACGATGCAACGAGCGAGTGTAGCCAGGTGCTCACATTAGATCACAGTTGTCATTCAAAAATAAGTTGTTGGTACATCACTAGTTCGCACATTACTTATCGACAGTCGGTTAGGGAACTGCGACGTTACAAAAAGCTGTACCACACACGGCCGCGCCAGTGACGCAGCAATTATAATTTACACATTTTGTTTCCGAACTCCGGGAAAAGATGGTAATTGGTCTTGTTTTCGTGGTTACATCGTGTACGACGATGAACATTTAGTAATTATCAAAATATTCGACATAATTTATTTAACAAATTATCGTAAAAACGTAAATGTGCTACGCTTTTAGTCCCCGAAGAGGTAGGCAGAGGAATGCAGAACATTCCCACGATTCACCGGTTACGTTTACGTCCCACCATGTAATAGGTGGTGAGCC
>DWEI01002871.1:0-13602 GCA_018245875.1 Mysoria ambigua | reverse complement strand
TACTATTTAATATTCTAAACTAGCTCTATTCCGTGACTGAAATGAAACTAATTTTTTTTTAGTTAAAAGTGTAAAGTTAAAATTAATCTTAATTGATCTTCCAAATCGACGACATTTCATGCAATCTTCCAACTCCTAATTCGCTCCCTTAGGAGTAGGATATTCTTAAATTAGTAGACATAATTAGATTGTCTAAACCAACACCGTGCATTTAAGATATAACCGTACATTTAAGATACAAATCTTGTATATGGGTCACCATGTTGTATAAAATTTCGAAATTTGTTCTCTTAAGGATAGAATTACCAAAGACTAATACACACATGAAAGTCACAAACCAAGAGCGTAAATTCAAAATTCAAATGGATTATTTTCAATCTTCAAACCAGGTCATATTTTATAAAATTAAAAAAAAAATCACCATTGTTTTATGTTATGCATAGCTTATATTTTCAGGATTACGAAAAAGTAACCGGTCCCGGGTCGCCTAAAGAGGCTATCAGTAACTATCAAGGGATAATTCCACAGACATGTCTATTCCCAGGTAATTAGTGTGTTATTATTGACAGAAACATATTGCTAGTCAGCTGTATGTAGTTACTAGCTTTTTTCGCCAAATATTTCGTATTTATTCTAACAGAATGCTCTGAAGCGAATGGGGGAGAGAATGGAAGTATTTAATTTGACAAAATTACTGCTTCATGCCGCACTGCCCTTGTATTGTTCTTAAAATCCAATTACTCTTACGCCCGGATTTTAGTTGCGGCCATTTATGTCGATTTAATCGTGGTTAAGCGTATGACGTAGAACTGACGCAGAACAGTGAAGAATCGCCATGATCTAAATGTATCTTAAAGTAATACCGATCACAAACTCTTACTTAAACTTTTAAAAACAACCTGAGTATAATAATTTGCTTAAATGATAATTTGCTAATAAAGTGAGTAATAAAAGAATCAATCACTTGCTTCGCGCTCTACATATCGTGTAACCCTTACTAGCATAAGCGTATTGGTATATAGTGTACTGATGACTTGTATGGAAAAATATTATTTTTACTACAGGCACAAGATACAGGTCCCAAAAATTCGATGGCGAATATTATCAAATACAACGGTTCTGGAGAATCACATACAACAAGCATAAGTTGATGTTACAAGTTGAGGTTACCTTTTCAAAATACTTCATTTTCGAATAAGTCACTAGTTGTATTGATAAATATAAAGCTTTCTAATAGAAAAAAATCCTACTTTATCTTTAATAGGTAAATGCAATCGGTTAGGTTAGTAAGTAATAAAGTTAGATCGTGATTTGTTGGATGCATTTAGCGAGCCATTCGTGAGTGATTCTGAGTACAGAAGTACCGCTCCATACGCTCGGCTTCATAGTTCAGTTTTCATAGCTCGCATTTGTCACTCACCGTTTTGGTCTTTGCCAAAGTAGCAATAAGACGGCGAGGCGTTGTGAATTTGTACAAATAGACCCAAGTAAGCCTCCTTCGCTTTCGAACTTTTTCAATCGAAATTTAATCGCTACTGGCCTTCACATCACGAGCTTGAAACATTGTTTTTTCATCTTCGTCTACTTCGTAGCCGTAGCTACCATACTGCACGCCAGGTTATCTGCAAATTCTGCAGATATTAAAATATTAGTTAAATAAAAAAGAAAACAGGTTTAAAAACGATCATTACGCTTCTTTACAGCATTTGGCCGTATTGTTAATGGTGATTCTCCAGTGCGTGGTTCCTGCCTACAACAGAGACGTTAAAGACACAATGGTCGTAGAAGACAGAATTAAACGACGTCAAAAAATCGGCAAATTAAATCAAAATTGAAAAATCAATGTAAATCAATATTGAAACATCAAATTAAATCAAAATTTTAATACCTTATTTCATTCATGACATATTAAAAACGATAATTATTTGAATAGTCTTAAATTTACAAGTTGTCATTTAGAAAAATGACGTAACGTCTGTTTATTTCGGAATACTTAATTTTATTTTTAAAAGAGCAGAAGATATAAATAAATATTACGACACATTTATTTTGTTATTTACGGCATTGTTGTTTAATATCATAATGCTTTCATATTTAAAGTTATTAATAGATGAGGATAATTTGGACGAGTTTCCCACCAGACCAGGATATGAAGTAAGTATTTGCATGTTGACATATGGTTTAGGGGAAATTTAAAAATACATATGTAGATGTAAATACATACATACGTATGTATTACAAAAGGATTATGAGAAAATCTGTCGGGTACATTTTTAAAAGGTACGCTATTAAAAAGAGTGCGCTATTAAAAGGTGCGCTATTAAATGCGCTATTTAAAAGAGATAGACATTTTATAGTTCTCCTCCTGCGCCCTTCGTGTCAAGGTGGAGTGAGAATACATTTCCCGGCTCCGAGCCGGGATACAGTGCGTCGTAAGAGGCTATTAAACCCGACGCTAGCGTGATTTTCCTAGGCATAGCTAAATGCTCTAGCCATCTAGTGGCAGCAACGGGGCAGTGCGAGGATGGGCATAGATTTAGGCATAACCCGACAGACGACAGTTATTTCCAACAGCGGACAGCAGAATGCTGATGACGACTTTACTATGGGAATAATACTAATATTTAATGGAAAAAATACCATGAATTTGAATTTTTAGCCTGTTCAAGATCAGTGGAGTAATAATATGCATCGCATGCAACTTGCTTCGGAACACTTCAACCTCAACCAAGCGACGGAAACTTCAACCAAAGAATACAAGAAGAAAGTAAGTTAAAGAGAGAAGCTGACATTAGTCATTTACTATAAATACGACTTAATATCCGCTATAAGTTAACTTTAGTAAAATATAACTTTTAAAAAGCAGGGATGAGTATAATAAATTCTTATCATAATCCAGACAAAGTGGGAGAAGGAGTAGGAGAGGTGGTAAATAGGGCTTGCTGGAGACTACTATATCTTAGTACTACAATGCAAATGCAGTTGAAACTAATACTAATTAATATTATATATTAGTAGATATTAGATGTTACTAGTAGAAAGTTCATTGATTCAAAAGACCTAGAGTGATTCAAAAGACAATTAGACCTTGAAGTTGTGTGTAATAATATTTTAGCTGTCAGTGTCGAAGGACATGTTTACGGGTTCGTTTAGCGACGGTTTTAGACGCATCGATGTTGTATTGGTGATGAGGGCGTCAGATGAACCAAATGTTGAGGATATAAAGGCCAAATATCTGGCGAATATTGTTAAGATTGGCTTACACATTGAAGTCGTGGCCGGTGTGGTATGTCATTTATTATTATTATAACATCATCTTGTCAGGTCTCAACGGATAGCAGAGGATGACAAGTGATAAGTAATTCTATCCTTACAGGCATTTTCTTGGTTCAGTACCTTCTGATTTCTGAATACACGAGAAAATACCCATCACCCAGCTGACCAACGTAATTCATTAAATTAAAAAACTTTTTTTCTACTTAATGTTAATAACCAATACAAATATTCAGAAAAATTGCAGATGTCTCGACATAAAAAATTGTTTTTCGTTAAAATACATGCACCTGATACGGTTCTTGAAGAGTATGGAAACTTATTCGGTGTTAAAAGTTATTTCAAAAATAACAGAGTGGATTTCATAACCCCCAAACGAACGTTTATAGAAAGAATTTTTGCATTTACTCAAGTTCAACATCAGAGAGAATGGATTAAAATTGTTCGGTGGGTAATTGTATATCTATTGTCCATGTATTGTACATATGTACATATTGTACATATTGTACATATGTAATATCACTCTCGTTATACAAGAAAATTATAATGCAAGTGAAAAAAGGATTACAGCCAAGGATTACAGTAGAATTAAGTATTATTTATTTATAAGTTTTAATATCATTCTCTTTTTTTATTTACATTATTCGATTTTTTTATGTTATTACAAAATTAGATATGGTAACCAAAGTTTTAATTAGCATATTTACTAATCGGGTTTACGTACCTATATTTAGTACAGTTTTTGATACCTTTTAGAAAGAGCTACCGGGAACCACTTGTGTACTCTAATGCCGAACGAAGTCTTATTGTTTACAAAATTCTTCTCCTGTTACCTTTCGGTAACCATGTGAATTATTTGGGTTTGAACAGGTAATATAATTATTCCAAGTACTTAGATATTTTTAATCTCTTTTAAAAAAGTAATAGAAATACGTCATCAATTTTATCTCCTTGTTTTTAGATTATTGAAAAGGAGGATTATATTGGACGCGTACGCCCTTCATGATGGACCTTATTTCTTTCTTCCGAAGCAAGACTTGTCTCACGTTAATGCACGACAAGTCGGTATTTTATTATTCGTGATAACAAAAACACAATGTACTTATTGGATTTATCGTATTGCTTTGAGAAACAAAAACGTCATTTCAGATTCTATGTTACAATTGGGTAGGTGTCAAAAATATATCCAAAGTGCAGCCGATTGATTTGATTCATGAGTATTTCGGATCAAGGGTAAGATTTGTAATTAATGGTTGTTTTTCGCGGTTAGGTGAATCAAGTATCTTTGAAACTTTAGTTATTTATAATTTTAGAAATTTATATTTCTCACTTTCTGCTTCTTCAGCACATCTTTTTTTAAACGGGTCACTTTTTATGGTGGGATTTTTGTGAATAGTAAAATTTTCTTGTTTTCTAGATTGCCTTCTACTTTGCATTCTATGGATTTTATAATCAAGCTTTGGCCGTAGCTGCATTGGTTGGTATAATAACGACATGCCTCGAAATCTTTGATACCACGGACGAGGAATTTAAGTGAATAGATGTTTTTTCGTATAAGTCCATTTGAAATAATTCCAGTTGGAACTTATTAAAAAAATGTTTCTCAGGCGAGACACATGCGAAGCAAAGGACGATGTGTGGATTTGTCCAGAGTGCGAAAAGTTCAATGTTTGTCCGTTTATGAAGTTGAAAGATTACTGCGACGCAGCGTCTCTTAACATCTTCTTGGACAATCCATTCACTGTTTTCTTTTCCATCTTCGTTGTTCTGTGGGGTTTGTGGACAATATTTCTATTGATTTTCAAAATAGGTTTTTTTTTAATATTTGGAATAATTTGATTGATAATTTTTCTGTATCGATGATTTGATAAATAAAAAGAGTCCCATTTAAGCCCATAGGTATCCACTATAACTACTTAAAGTTCTAATTTGAATATACTTTTACTTCATCAATCATCTACGGCTCATTCTAGTCCACTGCTGGGCACCATCCCCACGCTGGGCATGTAGGTTGGGGATTGCCGAGCACCGCCTCCGGTGCTGCGCGTGGGCGGCCTGGCCATTACCACTTTCGGCTTGTTATTTATAATGTATTTTATCCGAAAATCTTCCAGCTACAATATTCGTTATATTTTGGAGAAGAAGAGAACACTATTGGAACTGGATGTGGGAGCTCGATAAACATAATGCAATATACCAACGCACAATAAGGTGACGAACATTGCCCTGTTATTTAATTGTTACCGAACAAAGTCCGTTCTTCGATCCTAAGGGAAACGCGATCGAGTGTTCGGTTCTCTTTAAATTTCTTTCTAAAAAACGAAACTGCAGCTTATTTGCTTCAGTTAAATGTTTGTAAAGTGCGTGTTTTACTTTTGAAATATATTGTTTAAATTTGTTATTGAACTCGTTACCACATTAAAACAACACCTATCGTTATTATAGAACAAAGGTTTATATAGGAAAATGTACATCACATTACGTAATGCATTTTTGTAAAAATGACAAAATATACCCAAATATAAGTTTCGACCTATTCAAAAAATATTTTGCTACTTCGTGACCTATCCGGAAATCGCTGTCGAAACCTAGAATATTAACGTTACTGTCTAAATATATCTAATGTATAAATGAAATAGCTCATGTTGATTAATACTATTTTCTTTCATAAAAGTAAAAAAAAGTATTTCATATAGTTAGGTAAGTAAACGGAAAATTTGTTTTACAGACCAGAGTTTGAATTAGATTATAGCAAGGTGCCCGTATCCCGAAGAACGGGTATATTTAAATATTACGATAGCGGAATACGAAAGTTCACACATATTTTAATAAGCAAGTGTATTTTGCTCATTTGTGTAAGTATCAAACTTAAAATTTTATCGATAGTATAATTTCAAAAAAATCAAACAATTCAAACAAGATATACATAATGATTTAATCAATATATTTTGTATTCAGATTACAGGTATATTGTTTTTCATAGCACTGTCGCTGCTGGCTAAAGATCAACTTCGGTCGACATTTTCGGACAATTTGAAAACGAAAAAACAACAATTCGTGTTCCTAGCTCTGTTCCAACTGGCTTACACGGTAACAATCACGATAATAGAGAAGGTAATGAATTTCTTTACTTTGTTGTGCCAAGAATGCTGACTCGACAACGCACCAGTTCTGTAGCTTACCTAATACTCCGTTACTCTATTATCCTTGTATTTAATCTCTGTGTCGACGGTGGAGTTACCTGTAGTTTTATAAAAAGTCAAATGATTTGCAAAGTATCCATTGTATTCAATATATCTTATCATTTACAGTTCTGCAAGATGGTATCGTATAAATTGGTGAATTGCGAAAATCATCGCACCCACGTAGCGTACGAACGCTCTATCGTTGTTAAAGTGTTCGGATACACATTTGCCTTTACTTTTCCCATCATATTGTACATCGCGTGGTTGAAGGTGACTATTGTGACGTAATCAGTTGTCTCCACACTGAGGACTCAACGACAACCAATATTTAGTTTACCAATTTACCAAAATTTATTTGCTCGAAACGGCAGCCAATATTTAGGTTAAGTTCTACCTATTTCAATCCTAAAACTCAGAAATTAAACTCGAATGAAAACAAAACCTTAGAATACGCAGTTACTGTGAATGTAGAAATGGCATCGATTAATATTACGTTGGTCGTTTATTTCATATTGCAATTTGTCTTTGATATCAAAACAAAGGTCGATAATGTTTCATTGTGTGTTTATGAAAAGTAAAAATCTCGTCTCGTGCAACTGACGCTGTTATGCTGTTTTTAAATATTTTGTACGTAAATTTCCTACTTATTACTTACCGACGGGGCCCCTAAATGCGCGTCTAGTATCCCCGACTTGCCTTAAGATGGCACTGTGCATAATGCGGAGCGTTTATATAGACATATGATGATATGTAGACATGTAGAAATTTTAAATTCTTCTCTGGATATGTTATAAATTGTAAGTTTAATGTATGGTATTTCAGGGCATATGTTTCTTGATGCCACTTAGAACAGGAGTACACGACACGCCGCGAACTCTGTTTTACGAAGAGTTCACTCAATGGTTTCAGGATTTAACTATTTTTAGAAGAAACTGCGGCCCGTTTTCTTGTATTAATGAGCTGTGTGTATTACTTCTAACGGTGTTGTTCGTCAAGCAAATTGTTTTAAGAATACTTTCTTATATAACCAGGTAATCATACTTAGTACATTTTTCTTATGTGCTTAAAATATTATTGTTATTGTCAATTATCGCAATTTATTCGTTTTTAATTTTTCATTAATACTTTTAATTTTACATTAATCCTTGTCTGCTTAATACTTTTAATGCCTTAATACTTCTATGTTTGCATGAAATCTTTTAAATTTGCATCAATAATGCTTCTAATGTATCAATAACTTAGCGTTATTATTTTAAATTTCGCATTAATAGTTTGAAGACAGATTACAATCAACGTTTCGATAAAGAGAAATCGGGACCCGTTCCGTGTTGGGAGCGCGAGTACACACTGAAGCCTGTGACGGAAGAATTGATGCTGGACAAATACAATACGCTGGGTAAAAAACGTTCTTACATCAACCTACGAGCAGCTGGTATAAAATTAAAGTTAATAGTAGAATTGAAACCGCGTTAATTATAAGAAAAATTATAATACCTACAAATACACTTACAGGCATGCTTAGAACATAATCGGAATTTGACTAATTATAAACCTGTTGTTTACGTATTAGATCTTTTCTCGAGCAATGTATGTATATTAGAATGATCAAATTTTGTTCGTCCTTTATATTTATTTTTCTATTTTCAGTATAAACGTTATTGTTACTATCTAACGCCCGCACAATTTATTTTTATTTTTAGCACAACAGTTTGGTTTGGTGACTTTGTTTGTGGCAGCGTTCCCTCTTGCGCCGCTTTTAGCGTTGCTAATTAACGTTTGGGACATAAGGTATTTAGCAATGCGAACTGTTTAATACTAAATGCCGTAAATATTTGCCGATTGCCGTACAACGTTAAACGTAATCAAATGACGCAGGTTCCACGCCCGCCTGTTCTCGCTGAGCAGCCGACGTCCGCTGCTGTTAAGAAGGTCAGGACTCGGCACTTGGACTGGGGTCTTGGTGTTTGTCTCATTTTTGGCGATTTTGAGCAACGTAGGTGTTGTGTGACTAATTAGTTACCAGTTTTATCTTCGTGTATAGGTTATTAAATTTATTTACGTGTTATATATTTGTAACTGTACATTTTAGGCATTCACAATAGTGAGAGATACAAGAACTATTTTAAGATTGTATTATTATACACATTTTGGAAATTTGACAGGATATTTAAATTATACTCTTGTTCGATTCCCAACCAGGGTAAGTTTTTTCACTGATTTGAAATGAAAATAGCAAAGGGACGCGCGAGCTATCCGAGGATATACTTATATGTCATATGTGTTTATGACCAAAAATCGCCTAAAAATTAGTCAAACATATATTAGAAATATATTTTTAAATGAATGTGTTATTAAAAGATCCTTTTTGGGTCTGTATAGACGAAGGTCTTCAATCCATATGCCGTATCGGAAAAGTGGCTGCGAAGTGCACACTATAAAATTATTATAATATTTATATAATATGAGGGAACAAAAAGTTCGTTACGATCTATGCGTCGTCTGCGCAGGCCCTTTAGGTTTCAATTGTTTTCAGTTCTACAATACAACGGAATTTATAAGTGAAGTAAGGGATTACAAAGGTGAAATTCCAGAAGTTTGTTATTTTCAAGGTACGTACAAAGTATTTTAAATTCAGGTAATACTTACTTACCGCGTATGTTTAAGAACAGTAATGAAATCATTGTAATGAAGTTGTACAGTGAATAATATTATTAACCACTAACATTTTCTTAGGTTTGCTTACGGATGTTGAGAACGTTGAACAAGATGAAAAATCAATTTTCCTTATTAATTTTTTTTACTACGATCCTCTTTTTACACCCAGAAAGGACTTTAGTAAAATACGGTTTTATGAAACATTATTTATTTATCTATATGAGGTAAGTTAATTTAGTACAGAAAATATAACCTATGAAAAAATACAACATTATAAAATTATATTTCAACAGATATAATATAAAATTACATTTCAATAGACTAATATGCTTCTACCGTTGCAGAATTTATCTATGCTGTTGTATTTCAGCATATACTTGTTTGTGTTGTGGTTTTGTTGCATTATTTAATTCCATCACATCCGAGCGAATTAAAGGAAACGCTGCTCGTGGAAAAGAAGATTAAAGACACTTACTTAAACAGAATTGAAAAAAATACCAGCGGCCCCGTTAAAAGTTTATCTAAATCAAATTGAAAAGTAGGTAAAACATTGACTTTATTACTGAATTCATTAGGCAGTTATTTTAAATGCTTAAATTTTTCACGTTACAATACAATAAAAGACACAAAATTTTGTTATATAGTTCTTGTTATGAAGTAAATACCTCGGCAGTGAATTTTCAACCATTTACCATTAGTAATAATTTTATAAAGTTGCAATGGCATACTAGTAGAAGGCCATTGCTTTATTGTAATTAGACATTAGTAACAAACGTCACTTTTGCTCTTCGTAACATGACATATAGTTAACCTTAAAATATATTCATATGGAAGTTGTGACGTGCTAGCATACTGATTTTTTTTATATGTATAAACAATAAATTGTTGACAAAAGAACCATGGCAAACGATGTTATAAAAGTTGGAGAATATATTATTATTCAGAAACAAAACTATAAAAAGTTACTTAAGTTTAACAAGTCTGATGCCACGGTAAATATTGGCAAGTTTACTATAAATTTAACTGGAATTGAAGGATGCCGATATTTTTCAGTATTTAAAATTATAGTAGAAGGTTCAAAACGAAACCGACAATATTTTTTGGAACTGACTAATGAGGCTGTAGGATTAAAAGAAGAAATTGATGTAAAAACATCGGGTACGGATAACAGGAACATTCTTGATGATGGAAGGTCGCAGAAATTAACATATAAAGAAATAGATGACATGAGAACTGACACAAATAAAGCCTCCGAAATCGTAGAGACTCTTATTACCAATTCTAACACGTTTCACACTAAAACAGAGTTTGCACAAGACAAGTATTTGAGGAAGAAAGAGAAAAAATATTTTGAGTATGTACAGATTATAAAACCAAATTTAAGGTTAATTGCAGAGATCCTGTACAAGCTAGATCCTGTTAAAGTTCAAAACCTTCGTATTGACACATTGTCACAAATTATATCATATTCTAATATTAACTCTGAAGGAACTCATTTATTATATGACTCTGGTTCTAACGGACTGTTATCGGCGGCTTTGTTAAGTGTTATTGGATCACAAACAACAGGTAAATTAATACATATGCATCCAGGTAATATATATCAAAAACAAGCTTTATTAGGTATGAATTTTGATCGTGAACAATTGGACAGATGTATTGCTGTTAATGTGTATTCTGTGTTGAGACTGCACTATCAAGGCTGTGATGTTCATAACAGTAGTACCTTAGAAAATGGTACCAATGATACGTTAAAACGTAAAGGACCCGAAATAAGTCTAGAAAGCAAAGTGCAAAAATTAGAAGAATCATTGGATGTGAGCACTGAAAGCAGAGAAAGAGAGCAAAACAGCGAAGAGAAATCACAAAATGAGAGAAAAAAACCCAAGTGGCACTATGACAATATTGCTGCGGTAGAGTTATTGTCTCAAAAGGTAGATTCATTGGTGATAGTTTGCAAGGAAGATCCACAAAATATCTTCAATGAGCTGTCTGCGTTTATGAAGCCCGGAAGACCGTTTGTTATATATTGTACAGTTGCAGAACCACTTCAGAATTTATATTTGTCTCTGAAACCTCAACCAAACATTGCCTACTTAAAACTCACATGCAACTGGATCAGAAATTATCAGGTGTGTATTTATGTTTGATCTTAATGCATTCATCAAATTCATTTTCTCAGATATGGAGATTAAATTGTAGCATAAAATTTGAAAATTGGGTGTCGAAATTCTACTATATCTATTTTGTTGTTATATGTGGATAGTATCATCTAATAATTGTATAATAGTAGTGTCAGACTGGAGTTCAGGTTTCGGAAACATCCCGATACTCAATCATATCATAGTGAAGTAGCATAGCATGTTGGTATGTGATAAAATCATATAGTACATGTCTACAGTTCCTATTGAACAATCATTTTTTTGTTATTCCACTGAGGAAACTTAGTCTCCTTCTTGGAACATGAAGGGTTCAGGTACTAGAACTGTGTAGAGAAGTATATACATGGTGGGACGTAAACGTAACCGGTGAATCGTGGGAGTGTTCTGCATTCCTCTGCCTACCCCTTCGGGGATTACAGGCATGAAGTTTCGCTTTGTGTATGTGATTGATTATTGTATACTCAAATATTTTTGTTTATGGTTTTACAGGTACTACCTGAAAGAACACATCCTGAAGTAGTAATGAATGGATCTGGTGGATTCCTTTTAACAGGGTATGTTGTTAAAGAATGAAGTGGAAATATTCAGTTCACCATGGTTTTTAAATAAAAGAAATGTTATAAATTTTGTATGCTTTCATTTAATCAAATGCAAGTAACATATTTAACTAAATGCCTAATAAAATTTATTGTTTCAACTGATAAAATGAGTGAATGGTATAACAAACAGATGATTGGCCCCTTTGGTGCAGAGGTTAGTGAACCTGACAGTTGCGCCGGGGGTCGTGGATTTGATTCCCACCCAGAATAAATATTTGTGTGATGACCACAAGTATTTGTTCTGTGTGAGTGTAAAAGAAAATATCTATTTATAGTTTATGAGCCATCTGGTTTCCATACGAAAAGCTCTCTTGACACTTTGGGATCAGGTGGCCTTGTGTGATGTCCCAAGATATAATTATTATAGAGATGTAAAGTAATGGTAGAGCCAATGTATTGTTGATCTGCAATGATTCTTAAGACCCCAAGGTATTAATAAAAACCAATGCAATTGGTAAATAAATATCAAATTATGACTTGCAAACTCATAACAAATATTATATCAACATATTTTTGTAAAAATGTTAATTAAAATGTCATCCAAAACATGTACAATGTATAAATTTTTCCCTTTTTTTGTCTCTCTGTATTTTAATGAACCACAACAATGTCTCGGCTGGGATGCTAAAGCATGCCCAGGCAACGTTCAAGACATCCATGCATACTAATGAATGGGATACAGTTTTTCTAATACAACTCTCGACCGTACATTTCACTCCTTATGCAAACAGCATCTTAAACATCTAAATGATCATACTATTATCCTCTGGTGATTTGAATAAGCTCAATCACAACTTCATTATAAATTTTATACTTTGTTCCAAATAGTCATTGAACACAAAATGGTTATGTAGTTAAATAACAGTTTCCAAATGCATAAGTGTCCACTCTATATTACAATACTTCTCAAATATGCCAATAAATGTTTACTGCATTTAAACTTTGATTAGGTTCTAGTTATTGCGACATGTAGAGCTTACTAAAGTTTTTGCAAAAAAAAAAGTATTTTAAAGCAAAGTAAATGTATATATAATTGTAGTCCCTTATATGGATTTAAAATGCAATTAGTTGTGAATGTAGTCCGCTAATTTGTATGGCTATCAACATGTAAGCTGTCATAAGCATGTCAGGGATGTGGAATGTTTATCAGTCTAGTAATGTTTAGTTAGTGAGTTGTGACACGATTCCTTTCTAAATGTAAAGCAATTATATTATCAACATTCACACAAACACATCCTGCAGTATTCGAGAGGAACATGAATTAACACAATATTACGTTAAACAGAAAATTACATCGAATAAATTGCAATGATACAATTATGCTCCAGCAAGAAAAAAGCACATTCTATATTTTATGTCGTCATGAAATTCTCCTAATCAAAATAATGACTTGCACATATAGCAACGAATTTACATTTTGCTTATGAACAGTTGACGTTTTGATGAGAAAATCTAATGAGAAATGTTAAACATTTCACATAGAGCTCCACTATATCTCCAAGCTATTCAAAACAGCGGAACGAGCGTTCCAAAATAATAGTCTCTCCTATGTTGATTCTTCTCTGTTCGGGAATGTGACAAAAATATCTCTTTGTATTCTTCAATATCTATCATATTGATATGCTTACAAAATGCAACGTCGTTAAGCCATGTGCTATAAATACATGTAAATACAAATTTATTCAAATAGTTAAATAAGATATATTACTCATATATTACAGCGCCTTA
>DWEI01002870.1:0-13603 GCA_018245875.1 Mysoria ambigua | reverse complement strand
TCATTGTACTTCGGCTTTGTGCGCCCCTCGGGCTATGGTAGACCGGGAGAAAAAAGCCGGAGAAAATAACTGCCAGCACTCTTTTAATTCCCATTTTTTTTTAATAAAGCTAGCCACGGTGCAGTGTGGCTGCAGTCCGCTAATGAGCACACGTGACAGCCGGCGCGTGTGTTAAGTATCATAAGCCTATGTATTAACTTGTTCAAAATGCTTTCACTTAGTAAGCTATCTATAGCGGTTAGCGTGGGGAAATCATGTCATTATTTTCACTTTATTGTACTGCTTCAATTTAATACACGTGTTCTTGATAACATAAATATAATAAGCAAAGCACTTCTGATTATGGTTGTAATATTGGATGCAGGATCGTAATTCCCAGTGAGTCGATGTTTCAGTACTGGCGAGCATCTGTTAAGATCAAATATGCGTTGAGATATGCGTTCGCTGCTATTTGTGACAACTGGCGGACGGTGGCGTGGCCTCCTTGTCGACGTGAGAGGAGGCCTGTGTCCAACACTGGACAGTCGATTACGATAACGAAGTTGATAACGGTAGAATGATTTAGTGCACAGCTGAACGTAATATCGCGCATGTTATCCGACAAGAGATAGGTTGAGTAGAATGTTTTCACTGCGTACGTTTTAGATTAAATAGAAGCGCCGATGATCCTAAGGATAGAGGTAATCAGCACTCGGTGCTCTCTGCCTAACCCATGAGGGGCCTGGCGAGAGGATATGTGTTCGTAGTTTTGTCGTGTGTCGGTCACAATTAATCTGAAACTAATTTGCACCACCTTAACTTGCTCCATGACCGCGTCGCGCGTGGGGCGCGCCGCGCGGACTGTGCGCTGTCCTCGAGGAACAATCTAGATTGCCATTTGATAACTTTGTTTTCGAACAAAGTTATCAAATGGCAATATTTTTTTAAGTAATTAGTTATGTTTTCTGTACGCCGATATCGTTACTTATAAAGGTTAGATTAAGGTGAAGTTGTAGATATTTATTGAAGTAATTAGTTTAATAAAGATATTTCAGATAACTTTGTTTCTGGTTGCCGCCCACATTTTATCGTAACGTTGATTTTATTCTTGAAGGGAGCAACCGTCGAGCAGACATCGGCCCGGCAGACCTGGCCCGTTACATAGTGAAACAGCATCTGTCCTGTGCGAGACTAGCGTCGGAGGCGTCGCCGCCGCTGAGGACCGAGCCGGGCGCCCGTGGGGCACGCGTGGCGGTGTAGCGGCGACGCTCCCCAGAGCGGACCTCGTGCCACATACCTACCACATGCTCGCTGTGTTGATCGGTGTTCCAATTTGGAAAATTAAGGAGCAGACGGATTATTACGAGAGACACGTAAACATGTAGTTAAATTATGACTAGTTCCAGATGCAGCGAACTTTCGTGAGAATTTAGCGTTACGGCATTAGTCGCCTTCGGTTTATACAATATATTGTATGTATCACGCGTATACATTCATCACTCTTCAATTTCTCTCTATGGTTGTGCATTGTATTTGGAGTATATTAATAACATAGGCATTTAATATTTTTATTTTACCATCAGTAACTCACGCGATCCGAAACGCATAAATACGTTAATAACCACCTCATTCCTTATCGGCCCGAGCGGTTCTAACCGGTTTCAACCGGACCAGCGCCGGCCCGACTTGACGAGTAGGACTCTTTGTTTAAATAAATACACCGTTATCGGTTTTATTGGCTATAAATAACAAAAATGGCTGTAGTCGTGTGTTAATAACGATATTTTATAATAATACATGTAAACAATAGTGCGTTGGGGTTCAAGTTTGAGCCCCGACTAATAACGTAAGGCAATAAATGTTTGTTTGTTCGACACCCAGTCTTCCAGTCGCACAATATAGTATATATAATACTATAGTATGTATCTGGCACTAAGTTGGTGACACAATCTAAGAAGTGGCGTAAGGTTTCACACAGTTCTATGTGCAATAGAGATGGCTAACAAGGTGCAACATTAGGTACCGCGCGCGGCAGCGTGTCGTATACTTCACGTCTGAACTTCTTAGCGGCGTTTCCTTCGAAAGCAGACAAATACCTCTGTAGCAGAGCACGTCACAAAAGGCTGTGTTTGCTAACTTTCACCGCCTCATATTGCAACCCGCAACCTTTGCGCTTCCGACTGCCTGCAGCGGCGTAGGAAGCTAACCGCGCGGAAGACTACATTCCCACTACTACCGGTTAAGGCGCACACTGGAAATAAATGGCTAGTATTAATTTATTTTGACTGGCCTGTTAACTCAGTGCTTAATGATATTGATAACCAAGGTGGGGGGTCTTTGGTTTGGTTTCCGCCTGGGGCACGGAGTTTTGGTTCTACGTCTGGGCTTAAAACGTATTTAATTATAACTACATCATATTTATTTAAAACTACATTTAAACAAGTACAATTCACTAAAAATAGTAATGCTCATCAGACAAATGTTTACCTTGGCCGGAAATCGAGTCCAACACCTCCAGCTTAAGAGACTATCGAAATCTTAACCAATTATTTTTATCCCGATATCGACTATTTCATAATCCGTTAGTTACTGGTTACCTAGTTTGGCTGATAATTAAGTAGCATTAATTGTGTTTGTTTCTTTAGTATGCAGTGACATTTAGTGTAGATCAGAACGTCAGGCGGAGATGTCATCTGCCAATTGCGAGCCAACTGCCAGCCTGCAAGTTGAAAAACTCGAGCTGCGAGGTGTACAGGTGGCGATAATGAGGAGCTTAAACAGACGACGACCACAGAGCGAACTATCTCAATCGACACGTTACATTTATCACAATGTATTATATTGCTTTATCGTGTTGTTCATCGAACGATACGGCATGAGTAATGTGCGGCGCGGAGCCTTAACTAGTGGACGCTTTGTCTATCATTACGATGTGATGATTGACGTCTCGTTGTCACAGAGCACGGAGCACACACACACACGCACACACACGCACACACGCACTAGTGCACTTAACTAGTGCTCTCACATATAACAATGTCGTATGTGTGTATTTGTATCAGAGCTATGTGTGTGAAATGGTATTAGTTGCAGTTTGATGCTCCGTGTTAGTTTGTGCAAACTGTTCTAGAACTGCACGACGACTGTTGAAGCGGAGTTCGGATGCAGTTATTGTGCGGTCGACTGCATAGAACTGCAGACAACCTGCAAGTCGACTGCTTAGACTGTTCGTAGTCAGCGTGCAGTTCGAAACGATTACGGCTGTGACGACGACAAAGACGACGCGTGGCGAACGTAGCCTTGTAAGGGTAGAGCGGCCGGCTCTGGGAGCCCTGGCACCGGCTACTGCCACCGACGAGGGTCCAGCGTGATGGTGTCCTAATAACGATGCTACAGCTACCCTGCGGCGGACACACACAGACGCATGGCTCCAGTCACGCAAGCGAGCTGAGATACTACGCAGCAGAGTGCGTGTATGACGTCAGCGCAGTGCATTGTGTGCATACGTGCGATAATTGGCTACTCGGCGTGTGCAACGCTAGCGTACTGTGCAACATATAGAGTTAGGTTGATGAATACATGCGATAGTGTTATCAAAATGAACTGGTTTAGTCCCCGGGTTAAAAAACAATTGGCTTGTTTTTGATACTACAAGGCTTTTATTTTTTCCACGAATAATGTAATTTTTATACGGCTAAAACACAGCGACTCACATAAAAAGTTTTGGACGGACGACCGTTGGAATAAACATTATTATTTATTTTCCGTAAGGGTAGGCACACTAGAAATACAAGCTATACAAGCAATACTAGAATACAAGCTCGCCTGCTAAACATTTTTTGACCGACCTACGGCCCTTCAGAATGGCTGAGATTCGAACACTGTAAGCTCTACGCCTAACTTTTATCATATGTATAACAAAATGTGTTTCAAACAGTGCTACTTTCTTGTTTAAAATATCCGCCAGTTTTGTCTGTAGCTACATCTGACTCGCGCACGGCCACAGCGCGTCCGTCTTGCCCGTGAGCAGTGAGCACCTCGAGCCCGCGGTTGGTTCATAGTGTACGTTGGAGCGAGCCGACGAGTAATGGAAACATTTGCAGCTTGTAGCCTTTGTCGCAGTACGCGATGTGCCAACGAACACATTCGATACCAGATAACAGTGCCAGCGCGGACATTGCGGACGCACCTCGCGGTGACGGTGCAGCGTCCCTGGCGAGAACGGCACGCATTAGGCGGCGGTGACGTACCCCTCGCAAGTGCCAGGTTGATTTCTGCGTGTTGTACCTCCTCGTTAATGTGAAAATGCGGCATCGGAATCCACTTTTCTTTTGCGTTTTGTCATTTGCGTTTCTATTAAAATGCGCCTTATTGCTTTGTAATAAGAACCATGAATGACAGCCATTGTGTCCTGAATTGAAAAATATAAAATTGTTAAAGAAAATACCAACTGGCTATGAGTACTACATAATTGACAGTAAAATTTATTTAAACCTTACGTTGTTGATTTAACGTACACATTAGATTGCACTTTTGTTTCCCAACTGCAAACAAAACAAAGTTTCCATAAAGAAATGAGTGGTAATTTTGACGGACAGACAATAGGTTTTTTTTGTAATAAATGACACACAAAGGGCGGATCGTAGAGACATTTATTAGAAGAGAATTAGCTAACATTTTCTGTAATTATTCGTTACGTGTATAAAAGTGGTATTGTTTTTTGGAGGCAGACGTTACCAACGCCGATACTAAAACTGTTTTGTGTGTTACAATGAGCGTCTAAAATTTTCGATAAGCGCGCCATCTTGGTGGTGGCGGGAAACAAGAACAGCATTTCGATGTGGAGGATACCGGAAATTGAATTTTCAAGGGATGCTCTGCGATTTCATTAGGGTGAAGTGAACATCTATTCTCGTTTGAAACATGGAAGGAACCGGAGCGCTGGCGTGCACGAAATCGATTTAAGATTGAGTCCAGGTGATAGTTTCACCGGCGCAAACTTAACAAATTAGGTATAATAATCCTGAGAGGTTTCATCTTATTGTAGGTATATAATCAACTGCCTCGTTGGTCGTGTTGGTTGCAGGTGCGACTGCCGATCGGGAAGTCCCGGGTTCGATTCCCGAGTCGAACACTATAATTTTTTTAATTTAGATTTTCTAATAGTGGTTCGGAGTCTGGATATGTGCCCGATACTTGGCAATAGGCTCACCACCTTTTCCATAGTGGGACGTAAACTTAACTGGTGAATCGTGGGAATGTTCTGCGTTCATCTACCTACCTCTCCGGCGATTACAGGCGTGAAGTTACGTAGGCGTGAAGTTATTACATAAAAATAATTTATCATGAGGTCCCGAATTAGACGTTGGACTATAGCGACTTACAAAAACTTTGCCTTATCAATTTTGGACATATTAACAAGTTACGTAACAAGTTATATTTCAGTACCTAATAACTGTGGGAGTTATAAGAATGGGATACGTAAAGTGGCACTTAAACAACTATCTCTCTCGAACTATGAACACAGCCGCGCGAGCCGCGCCGGCCCGCGTAGCCTCCTCTAGCGGAACAACAGAGACAGCGTGGGCCATTAATTCC
This sequence comes from Mysoria ambigua, assembly GCA_018245875.1. Classification (NCBI taxonomy): domain Eukaryota; kingdom Metazoa; phylum Arthropoda; class Insecta; order Lepidoptera; family Hesperiidae; genus Mysoria; species Mysoria ambigua. The sequence continues at coordinate 8,026 of DWEI01002870.1, read as the reverse complement.
ATTGTCCAAAGTTTTCGTGGAAACAGCTCGGTGTTGCCGTCCATTTTTGTGCGCGGAGCGTGGGCGGAGCGAGTTTCCTGCGAGTTTTTGTGTGGTACAAGTTACAAGCGATCTACATTCATTCGAGTCTGATCAATCCGTATATTTGTGAAGCCAGGCTAATAAGATGAACATGCAGACAGTGCGATTTACTGGAACGAAATATTGTAGAAATATCAAATAACTGTTTCACAAATGGATTGTCCTAAAAAAGTCAGTTTCCAAGCTGACAGTAAAATATGTCTAGTATGGGTAATGTTGAAAGATATGGATGTAAAATAATAGGAATGACTCAGTGGTCGTGTTGGTTGTAAGCGCAACTGCCGCTCGTAAGGTCCTACCTAGGTTGAAATCCCGGTTCGGGAACTACTAGATTATTCTAAATTATATTTTCTAGTAGTGACTCGGAGTCTGGAAATGTGTCCAGTGTATAGCAATAGGCTCACCACCTATTCTAAAGTGGGACGTAAACGTAATTGATGGAACTAGGTAATGTATTACATTCCTCTCCTACCTTTCCGGGGATTAGAGGCGTGATATTACGTATTTCTAATATAGTAAAAACATAGTTAAATAGTCAAAACGTTTGTACCGACCGCAAATTCTCAACTCAGCCTTCACCGTTTAAGTTAGGTATTTTATTACCCTCGGCTATTGTGCGACCCTGTTATTACGGCACAGTAGGGTGGACACGCGTGGTGCAGTCGACAACTCCAGTGGACAGCTCCACTTGTTTATTTGTACTTTACAATTAAATGTACTACGCGTTGTGTTGTTCATCCTGGCCACATGGGCGCGGGGCGGCTCCAGGCGCGCCCGCAGTGTGCGAGCTAGCCGCGCGGCGGCCGCGTACTTCAGCTAAGTAGTGTTCGTTGCTGTTGTTTAACATCCGAGCGACGGACGAGCGTAGATGTATCGATCGTGGTCCCCGGACTCTCGTCGGATGCTCGTTGCCTACCCTGCAAGCGACCTGACGCCATCGTGTACTAATAACAATAAGAAAATGTTTGTGCTCATTACAATACATGAAATTAAATTGCACACAAAGTACATGGTCCCCTGTGGTGTTAGTTGACCGTTTGAGTGAGTAACTTTACTGGCCATTGCGCGCGGCCCTCTGGCGCGGGCCAGCTGCCGGGCCGAGCATGCGTTACGTGGCGGCGACTCCACTGGAAACCTAAGGCCTTTATTTAGCCGTTCATTGTCAGTGGCTCTCGCCTCTCTCTGGCTCAGGCGGCGCACAGTGCTGCAGCGTATTATACGTGTCAATTGATCGTTAAATTGAAATAAATAAATTGGTACAAAATTTTCGAAACTGAACGCTTGGTATCGTATGATGGTTGCCTGTTAGAAAATTGACTTTATTTATGGCTTCTTGCACGAAGAAGATATTAGACAGCTTTGAATTAGGGTGACAGTGTAATTAAATGTTTTAAATGTGTGATTAAATATTCTCAAGGTTGCCCAACTGTTCATTTGAGTTCGAATTTAAATTAATAAGACAAGATCGCTTCCAATATTTACCATTAGCTAAGACATGAGATCTAGCTGATCCGGCGGCCGCTTCGTAAAATAATTTTCTTATGTTCAAATATATCCAAGACGTGTCCTACCTCGGGTGTAATTCACGAAATTTCGTAGAGACTTTTTGGGAGCATTCGATTGAAAATGTTAGCGGGTCCAAGCTCTAGGGTCGCTTGAGATAGTAAATCATTTAAAATGTATAGACGGTGAATTACAGCGCTAGCCAAGATGAAATTATAGGCCAAATGAAATTATAGGCTATCACATAAATTTTTGAAAGGCCCTTGATTCGTTTTATTGTTCTAAAAGAAAGGATATAAAAAATTACGAACTAACAAAACATTAACTAATGCGTCATGTCGCGGTGGGGTTACCTTTAACATTTGTTATAATACATATGGCTCATACTAGCATTGTGTATGGAAGAAGCTGGAAGTAGGCTCTGAGAAGAATCAACTGGTCTACAACAAACATTTACTATCTGCAAATATATTATATAATATAAAGTAAATAACATATACTCAACGTATTTCTAAAATATAAACGATGAATATATTTGGGGAAACGTTGAAGGGAACGATAGTTATACATTGTTCTCGTAATTTAATATTGCGCAGCTCAAATAATTCATTTAGTAGGAAAAGTAGCGATGAAGGTGGAGCGCGCCCGGGGGACGCCTATCCACTTAGTACCACGAAAACAAGTTCAGCGAATTATCTACAAGGCCCTTTTAGCGCCGCGGTAGGTGAAATATTGCTCTGTTTTTGTACGTAAAAAGTCGAAAGTAACGCGTATTTCACGGAAACGTTCCGAACGATCTGATGATGGTTCATTACGCGAGCGATAGCGATACAATTGAAGAAGACACTTTGCAGACATTTTCGGCCGAAGTGATCAGCTCTGCAGTGGAGATATATACGTATAGATTAAACCTTTGTTGTCAAGTGGTCCTGCGCTAACCGATGATAAACAATCGGTTTCCTAAAAAAAAACTTTTGGAGTTTGGCTTTTTAGCGCCTCCCCTCCCCAGACACATCTATAGTTTTGTATGCATTCACCTCCCCTTTAATACAAATCAATACACTAAATATTGCGAGTTTGTGTAACGATGACCGTAAACTAGAACCTTGTTCTGCTCTGTACCTATATTCTGACGTCATATTAATTCGTAGCGTTACCCAAATATCCATAGGTAGCAAAGGCCCAGCGGTAATTCACCCCAAGGTTTAAATTTACAACAAAGAGTGACCTTCAATTTAGCCCTAAAGTGCATCAATTTGAGCTCCCCAAAGAACAGAGGGGTCAGTTACTATGATAGGCGGGAGACATTAGCGTAAAGATCTGGTATCATTAAAAGAGAATTGGAGTGAAGCGTGACATCTGTACATTTGCAAGAGGCAAGCAAGGAAGATAAAATAAATAATTTCCCGAAATTGTTTCACGAATTATAAATTTGTATATTTTTTTAAAATGGTTATAACAATTTTTATAGCAAAATATGCAGTTGTGCTGGATATAAAGTATAAAAAGTCAATTTCTCCTGAAATGAAATTAAATATCCAATATATATCACATATCTTAATCGCCTCTCGTTTACCCGTTCTTTATAAAACAAGTCGACGAACAACCCTTCACACGAGGGCGGCTAAATAAACACCACCATTAAAATTTCGCATTGTCCTTACGGGAGGAAATATCGCTAGTAAATTTTGCCAAGTTTACAAACGACGTGAAATAGGTTATGTGTTATTGTGTTAGGAGTTCGCAGGAGGCCCGCTCCCCTCCGCCGGGCTGGTGGGGGAGAGGGCAGTATATTTCGCTCTTGGAATAGATTAATGTTACGTTCTGGTCAGGCACATCACGGAGGCGCACGTAGCTGACACTCTGTCATTTGTGTGGCGGTTAAATTCAAGCTCCGTTCAATGCTGGATGAGTTGAAGTCAACATCGTACTCGATTCTGTAGTGAAGTACAATCTATTTCTCATTTATAAATTTTCATTTTGCTTTGTTAAACTTTGACTTTGATTTTGACTTTGACGAATTAACAGATTAGTTACCTTAGCTGTTTTTTGTTTAGCTGAGTATGAACGAATTAAGTTACACATTCTATTGACAAAGCAAGTCAATCGGTGTAATTGTAAGTACGGAATACTTTAAGTTTCTACTAATAATGAGGACCTCTTCGATATGCAGATGCAATCCAAACAATAAGAACATCTTGACGTTACGCAACAACCACGGGTACCCGCTGCTTGGTCGTTTTCTTAAAGACGTCGCCACTTGAAGATATAAATGTAAAGCAAACCGAAATTAGTTTTGGTGGCGGCTGCGGTATTTTCGTGACAAAACGTGGCGTATGTCGTCGTTTTAGCGAACGAGCGAATGTGGGTTAAGCGATAGGGTGGACACATTTTACTACGGCGCGGCCGACCGCGCCGTAGTAAAATCTGGCGTGAAGATATGTACATACATATTCGGTTTCATACATACATACATTGTGTGTATGAAACAGAGATATGTGATAATAGCCACGTCATGACTAAAACTGATACATTACATAATGATCTTCAATATTTAATCATAGACCATGCCTGTGCTTGTTTGAGGAGGCGGGCAGCGCAGGCGTCTCACGATTGTGTTATTTTGTAAACATGTTCCACGGAATAGGGAGTCTGTCGCCATACACCGAGCACAGATAATACACCTGCACATAGAGACATTGGTCGCTGCGAGTAGTTCACCTAACACCTATATAACGATAACACAATCATTAATGTAGAATTAATCGGACTAATCCTTATTGTCCTATCGTTATATAAATATCTGGAAAAGATTAAACGGACGTACCTACCCAATATGTGGCCAGTGCCCGAAACGATTAACGTTTTGGCGACATTGGCTACACATTGGCTAGCAAATATGAGCGCAGCTCGAGGGAGAATATAATTCAGCGCGGCGCGGTCGTCCGGCCCGGGCCCGGGCGGTACGATGCCGGACGTTATTACGGGTGACGGTCACGGGTGACGGTCACGGGTGACGGTCACGGGTGACGGTCACGGGTGGCGGTGGGACCTGGACATACTGTGAGTTGTTGCGCAATGTGTACGGTGTGTACCCATGCCGAGCCAACTGTCAGTAAACACTGGGCGGTGTCCTACGAAGTGTGGTTTTAGGTGATTCGTTAGAAACGGGTTCACCTGCGGTTTAGTGTCGGTGGTCACTTCACAAAAATATGTCAAGTTGGCAGTCGCAGAGTTGATCAGACATAGATGTGGTTTTAATTTGGTTTGCTATTGTCAACACTTTTTGTAACAGATTATTAATATGTTATAAATTAAATTACGACACTAATAATATAATTGTTCAATAAAGTAAAATTATTTCAAAGAACTATAATAATGAAATATTTATTACACTTACAGACAAGTCTGTGAAACCCAGTTTTCTATCACTGGTTATCAAGTACAAGTACGTTATACTCGTAATTGTGTTCTAAGAGACTGATTTTAATTCGCAATGAAGCATATGCGCAGAAACTGGTGAACATCGAAGAAGTATAGTGCATCTGTAGCTATAGTGACGGTAATAATAATATTTCTTTTCATTATTGAAAATGTCACCCTCCCGGCCATACCTCATAACTGGAACTCCAGTAACCGAATGAGGATTAAGCATTAGGGTGAGTATTGGGTGGGGGCGCTGCGCGGACTCACCCCCGGGCGATAAATAAACGCGTGGACATTATTACCTGGCCCGTGGATATAATACAGTTAAATACGATTTAAGCTTTAAGCAGTTCACTGCAAATTTATATTGTTGCTTCACAAGGTTTGTCTAATTACAAAATGTTAACCTCAACTTATCGTTCAAACTGTGTTCAGTATTGTCGTCGTATAAAAAACTATAAACAATAATGTAAGCGTTCCTATGAATAGTAATAATAATGTTTAAAAACACATTGGTGCACTGGTCTCTCCACTAGCCCGCAACTGAGCGTATAATTCTATGTTGGATGTTGGACTAAGTACTCTCAACGTACGTAATCAAGAATCAAAGTATTTGGATATTCCATTGGGACACGTAGGCAATCCACAATGAAGGGCCAGAGTAGGACATGACAATCTCCATATGAAGCAGTTGGAAAACCGGATCTTCTAAATACTTATGAAAATATTTGCAATTAACATTAACGTTGATGGAAATATACAAAAGACAATGAAAGGATCGAAAATATTTATTTCTTATACAAAAATATGTCCCGAGTCATACATGTCAAAGAAATTTTAACGCTATACAAAGCTCTTTCCAGCGAACGCCTCTGAGCTCCTAATGATAGACATTACCTAAAGAAGTGAGAACCTAAAGTTTAATATAGAGTTTAGAACAAAATTTGAACACTTAACGAGCCTACAGCGAGCTGTCGGAATTAAATCGCTTTACGACATTTACATAATTGTACAGCCAAAGCTCATCGCGAGCCTTCGTCACGCCGCTCGCGAGGACGGCGCACACCCGCCGGCGCGCGACGCGCGGCGGCGACGTGCGGCGGCGACGCGCTCGCGGCCGACGTTACGAGCAGCGTCATGACAACGCTTGGCGGCTTCCGCAGTCGCTTCGTGCACATTTTAACATGTGTGTAAGAAGTCATTTACACGTACACGTGTCGCGTGCATATATGTGTGTAGTGTATAATTAAATATATTTGTGCAACGACACACATTTATGAATCTTTTGTTCCTTTTGTACATAATATGTAGGAACTTTTTATTTATAGATGTTTACATAGCTAACAAGCGGGCAAACTAGTTAAATGCGAATGTCATAGCTGCCCATGGACATGTGCAACATGCGAGGGGCACCAGTGCGGCCGCTTGAACGAGCACTTTTTGCGCGCTGAAGAGCCCCATGTGACGGCGCTCCGGAAGCACCTCGGAAGGAAGGACATTCCACATCGTACACGTGTGCGAGAACAACGAGCGTGCGACCTGAAAGTGCGCGATGGAGGCAGGTAGTGAAGTCGACGTGGAGGGGAATATTTTAATACATATTCTGTGAGATCTGAGACGTCCCCGTACAAATAGTAAACCCGTCTTATTGCGGATTCCGTCCGCGTTACGGACTAAATGGAGGTAATTAGAGTCATTATTGAACACACTTCAACACGGCGCTCATACTTGTAAGGTTGTTCCAAATCAGGGGATGAGAACAAGTTCGAGACGAACTATAACAGTTTCACCCGCATGGTGTCATTATTGAACTTTTCACAATGACTGCTGCGCACTTGTCGAGCAGAAACAGGTGGCGATGTGTCTGCAGTAAGGCGGCGATCATGATCATCATTAGCCTATTGCAGTCCACAGCTGGACATAGGCCTTCCATGAGGGGTTATGCCCATAATGCCCACGCTGGGCACGCGGAGGGGAGGGGGGGCTCGCTGAGCACAGTCTCTGGCACCACCTATGCTGCTGTCCATGGCAGACCCCGCCACACCGTGATCTGCCAGCGCCAGGTTCACTCATCTAAAGTACTCGTGATTATGTAACTACAATAGTGTTTTCCTTTAACTATATGCGCTCCTTATCGACGTTGGTAATTTACATTAATTGGTTGTTGAACACTAGAGTAACCCGCCAGTTCGCCGCCAGTTATTTCCGGAAGCCATTAGCAAACCGCAACACGTCACCTGGGGACCGTCCCGGAAGCGGTCCCGTGGGCGCCGCCTTCGTCCTGCCCCCGGCCCAGCGTCGGCACAGCCACGCCGCACCACCACTCAGTACCACTTGTGACTAGCTGCCGCCTCGTCCACATCAACTCGTATATACGTCAGTTTGATTAATGTATATACATCCAATGACAAAGGTCTGCAGTAGCGCGCGCACCACGGAGCGACTGAAAATACTACGAGTAATATTGCCGTGTCTTCGATAGATATGAAGGGATTAGAATTGAAAAATAATATTTTTAGAGGGATTTTTAAGACCACTTATGAAACATGGAAGTGTGAAACTTGATCTCTGCTCTTTTTTTTTCTTCGGGGAATAAAGACGCGTCACATAGATTTGATCACAATGAGCAAAATGTGGACTTCAATAGTTTTACAGTTTTCCTCTGTGTACATTACATATGTTGTTAATATCATGACGCTGACGAGGTCGCGGGCGTCCGCTAACGACAATACAGAAGTGCAATGAACCTGGGCGAATGTTGCCAGCGCTTGAAGACAAATGCAGTATTTATAGTACATTACGACAGTTTTAGTGAAATATAAATATTATTTTTTGTTTTCGCATTCGTTAAATAATCATTACCATATTCTCAAACATTCGCGTCTTGCGTTACGGGGACATTAACCTACCACCGACTTTTCGTCCAAAGTTTTCATAAAATATTAATTATATGCCAATCGAGTTGCACGATATGGCGGTGTGCGTGTGCGTGTGTGCGTGTGCGTGTGTGCGTGTG
>DWEI01002869.1:0-13604 GCA_018245875.1 Mysoria ambigua | reverse complement strand
GTGGAAAACGAGTAGGTGTAATTTGTTTTGATGTAAAATTCAAAAAGTTTAAAAATCTTTTGACCTTTGCTTATTATATGAAATAAAGTATTTATATATGTAGTAATATCACATTGCTCATAATCTCCGAAGAGATAGAAGAGTGTAGTACACTCCTAGGTTCGACCCGTTACATTATAATACTGCCCACTACTGCTCGGACTCCGAGTCCGCGTCTATCCGGACTCGGAGTTACTACGAAAAATGCTAACTTAAGAAAATTCATAGCGCGCGACCCGGGATTTGAACCCAGGACCTCTCGGTCGGCACAACGAGCAAACAGGAAACGACGCGATGAAACAAGTAATGTCGTTGTAATATCTAAATTTATTGAGGAAACTATAATTTAATCTTTGTAATGGAACACCAAGGATTTGCTGATTTTATATACTTATAAATTTATATACATGCTTATTTATAAACTTATTTATAAATTAAAATTAAAGAACTTGTGAATGTGAATGGGTTCATTGGCATAAAATAAAACTTGAACTAAAAATGGAATTCAAAAAGTAAATCAATTCATTAAATTAAACATCTACTAACAACGGGTGTATTAAAAACTATTATATCAGTTTATAGTTGGTTACGTATAATTGGTGTTTAAAAAATAATTTTCAATTCTAGTAATAAAATCCATTTCTTCAAAACAATCAAACAACTCAATTGAACAGAAACGTGATAATGTTGTTTTCATTGTGACCAATGAAATAAAATATAAAATTCGGGTTTATCTTCGAAACGAGTGTCCAATAATTTCATCAATCACGGCACTGAATAGGAGACATTATTGCTTTATAAATAATATTTTCAATGTCGCTTAAATAATTTCGTGTTTAACAAATATAGCCTTTATTGAATAAGGTTTTTTAACAAGATTTACTCATAATCCCTCCAACCCATCATATTATCTGTTCACACTTGGACGCGAGTTTTCGTTTAGAACGAGGACAATTTTAAGGAGGGGAAAAGAATTATCTCTTTTAAAGTTAAAAATACACTACCCGTTACTTACTCGGAAGTTGAAAATATCTATAAATGAAGTTGACCGCTTAACGCCAGGTGACCTGTCCACCTTCATGCTAGAATCTACATTAATTAATATTATTAATTCTAGATCTAGAGAGATCTTTTTACATATTATGTAAAAAATATATTTCGTTTCAATAGACGTAATCGGTTTAATTTCCAAACAACTGAGTTTCATTCAAGATATTTTTCCGCGGCTTTGTTTATTAATATATGAATAAAAATAAACAAAAGTAATCATTCACGTACATTGCAAATCAAGTACACATTGCAAATGAAAACGCAACTGATGGAAACAATTTTTTTAGTTGGCGCAAATATTTGTACCGCTGATTGCCTTCAAATCATCAAATAATCATCGTCAAAATATTCCATTCGCTACGCAAATAGCGTTTGTTAATATTATATGCATCCAGTATTAGTTCATGATCAAACATGCGTTTCCTTATATAATGGGAGGTTATAGCCATAATCTGCCACGGTTGCCAACTACGGGTTTGCAGATTTCACAAGACTTAGAGAACATTATAGAGGACTATAGTTTGTCATATCTTCTTCATCGTTCCGAATACGAATAAATAACGTAACTTAACTCAACTTCACGCCTGTAATCCCCGAATGGGTAGGCAGAGGAATACAGAACATTCCCACGATACACCGGTTAAGTTTACGTTTTAATAAATATTACATATTAACGACATATGGTATTAGGTATATTGCATATTATGAGGAAATTGTTAGCCGAGCAGCCTAAAAGTGAAACCTACAATTTACGCGTTGCAAACATCGTTTTTTACACGGTAAAGGAAACCATAAAACATGTTGTCTTGTTCATAACCACAAATCAAGCACAGCTTAACTTTGTGCGTTCGTGTATTATGTCGAGGTATATTAAACCATATTGGTATGCAATAAAGTTGAATTTCCGTTGTTTGCCAGAGTAGGCTGTCAGATATCTGGATCCTAGCATGACTGATGAGTAGAAATGGCAATAATCTAGCACGATTGAAAATTGTTTAAAAAATGACTTCTTTATTTTAAAAATACGCTTTAATGTTCACCAAAAATCCTCTATATACACAATTGCATTATAAATTCGGGGAAAAGTGCTCATGACAAAGTATTCGTCTAATCAAACACTATAACAACAACAATGATATGAACAAGCTTATTGAGGGACAAATCATGAATCCATTGCTTTAAACGAAAACTAAACATGCAAACCTTATGTATTTAGGTGTTACAAACAAAAGACAGTTTATTCGTAGGTACTGAAATAAAATTTTGCGATTTCCAGCACTATTACTCGTAATGTTGTATTAAAATATTATAATGTTTTAGATTTCATTCCGAAAGCAATAAAGACAGCCATTAACAGGCACAGACAAGAGGCAATTAAATTGGCATTAGTGAGGTCAATATTTACGTACATGTCTATATTTTATCAACTCTATGTCCCTTCGAAACATATGTGAATGTCATAATGTAGTTTATTATCTATTGTCTCCGTGCGTGGACCTTGTCGATGTGGTGGCTGAATTATAATGTTTAGGAATCGACTTGTACCATTTCAATATTTATTTTTTGTTCATTCGTTTACCTTTATGAGCTTCACAAATCATATGTATGAAGAAAGTAACGTAACTGCACGCCTGCAATCCCCGAAGAGGCAGGTAGAGAAATGCCGAATACTCACATTTCACCAATCACGTTTACATCCCGCTATGGAACAGGTGGTGAGCCATTGCCATACATCGGGCACGTATCCAGATACTGAACCACTGCTAGAAAATCTAAATTAGAAAAATTCGGTAGTGCCCGACCTGGGAATCAAACCTGGGACCTCCCGATACGAAGTTGCACTTGCAACTATCACAACCAAAGAGACAGTCAATTACATATTAGAGAGAGAATATCTAATTTTTTTTCTTAGATTAAACATGTCTAGAAATTGTATATCTACATCTATATACTGTGTATTTGTAAATGTTGTCCTACAGAATTTGTGAAATTGGCTTCAATGAACATGAGCTACGTCGTTTTTGTGTTGCTTATGTAAATCAGCTGTGTGCTATTGTGTTGCTTATGTAAATGATCTGCGTGTTTACATTCAAAATCTTTAATTAATGTATAACAAACTCTTGTTCATCATAATCATTATGGTCATCATCGTCATTATCATTAACGTTTACTAACTTTACAGTTTCGCCACTGTAAGCCAGTCTCCTATCCACTAGTGTGTGAAAGTCGACATCTACCGTTGTCACCGATTGCATATTAGCACATTGCTTTGTTCAGTGAGTCTGTTTGCATCAACTCCAACTGTTATAACTACGGCAACGATACGTAGAATCTAAACGACTCGAGTAAATATACTATCACATGCGATTATTTTAAAACTAACGCACCTAAGTGTTTGAATATAAGGTCGAATTTCAAACCACTAAGCTATCATTGCTCAAACTAGGTGAGAACGCCGCTTTAGACACATACGACCAACCGTCTCTTGTCTGGTGATTTACTTATAAAATGTCGAAAATTTTCCCTTCAACTTCATCTCAATGAGTAACGCATACCAGCTGTACAAAACTCATGTAACATATCATATAAATTATTCAGAATACTATGATTTTGAAGTTTATTAAGGCGGGTAACTTACGTTGTTAACAATCAAAATCGTGTGCTAAATATCTCTAATTTTACAGAAAAAATAGTGTTATGATATTACAAAAAGAGTAATAAAAAAATATCAACAACATATTTCTGTTAGAAAGGTGACGTATCTCTCCACTATTCTTATTCTTGTTTATTTAAGTTTTTTGCTACGTGATGCCATCAGGATGCGTCGCGTGACACTTCATTAGAATATATTTTCGTTTCCCAAGAGACATTTATAATTTAAATATGAATTCTTCGCGCACGCCCTGCGCCGCTGGACGTCGCTTGAACGTTAAAACAATCGATCGTAATTTGTTTGTATAAGCCACAGTCCAATTTCATGACGATATTACTGTTAAGACATTTCAGTTATTCGTTACATGAAATTTTAGAAAAGTACTATTTATTTTATTATATATGAACATTCCGTATTAGCGTCAGATCTTTAACTTGTATTATATTTGAGGTCTTAAAACTAATTCATAAAACATTAACAAGACGCTAATACCAGATGCTTTAAATCAGTAATTTTACAATAGCGCAGTGAACTCTAGCAATATAAATGTATGTCAGCGTGTAAAAGCTCAGTGCGTGGAACAGTAGAGCGGATGCGAGCGTTCATTATCATTTGTATTCAGAGTCGAGAGAGGGTGCACCTGGAGGCCTGGCGGCGACAAGATTTATGTCCCAGCGCGAAACGAACAAAACTGAAGCTCTGTATGGTAACGCCCGGCTGCTTTTTGCGCTTTGTGTGAAAAAACAAATGGAACATACTAATTAATTACATTCTCAACGGCCCGCGAGGAGAGTATGGCGGGTGAATTATTGTTATTATATGTACATATCTGTTAATAAATTGGGCCACCGATTAATTCATATAATACAGTTTGTATGTTTTAATGATGTTCTGTCCATCTCACGTAATAAGAGCGAAAGAAATATAAGAAAACTGGCCAGCTAATTAGGTTATTTCAAAAGCAGTGAGACGCTATATAAATTAGCTTAAGGAAGCGTCGGCAGATCTCGGTACAAAGTTAAGACGATACAAAGGCGTATTATATCCTTCCTTACAATATACCATCTGCCTTAGAACCTTACGACAGAGTACTCGCTAAATCGCTTGGAAACTTAGTACCGCTGTATTATAGGAGGTAATAACGTAGACTGACGCAGTAATATGCGCGTTTGGTACTACGAAGAATTAATGAGTACTTTTTACGAGGTTATTTTTTCAGGATTGTGATGTGTGTGGCTGCACACAGAAAGTGGCCAAGATGCCTGGGAGCGAGGATGCTCGTTTTGTCTAGCAATGCAGGGAGAAAGCTCGATACTAATTATGTACAAGCTAGACTATCTTAAACAAAACATAATATCAAAGGTGGACGGGAGGGGGCAGTGCATATCCACACTATCAAGTGCTCTGAGCAAGTGCGTATGCACTTCGGTGTATCTGTGCTATTTTCAGCAAGTAATGAATTGTATAGTCAGCAGTAGTGAATTGCTAGTCTATCATTACGTCATAGTCAAAATTAGATGGCAAGGGACCAGAAACAGATAAAAAACCAAAGATATCTTATCAATAGGGAAAAATTTAAAATATACACATATATCTCCCGTCTTATCTATAATTACTTTATAATTTTAGTGCTGTATAAAGCTATATTTATATGGACTTAACATCTATTTCATAGTGAGGCGTATAACACAATTGATGAAACCTGAAAATTTACCATATCCGTTTGCTTACCCCTTCGTGGTAATATATTAGCATGATTGTATATTTATAATTTTATATCACGATATAAAATTGTGTCGGCATACTTGTTTATATTCACATTGAAATTCTTCCCATGTATCTTTGTCATGCGAATCTTTCCTGCACGAGTTTCAAAGGCGGATTCTATAGGTTCCAAATTAACGCGTCCCAAGGCCCAATTCAATGGGGCTCGGAGGCACTAAAGACGCGTCACACTATACACGGCCATGTTGAAAGAAACGAGTTCATTATCATTCCTTTTCAACGGATCCACCTGAGATTTACTGTCGACGTGTTACGGGAAATTGATCTGTGTGACGTACGCTTACGTGCGTTATTCCCGTGAAGCGTTCTTTCGCGCACTCGAGCTTCTAGGACGTGTTTGATGGTTGAATAAAGCCGTCGAAATGCAGTTGATTTGACAGTACTGAATAATGTGACAAAGCGATCGGTGAGTGATTTGTATGTAGAGATAAGTGCAATTTCACTCAGTCTCACAAAGTACTCGGCTCCGTCATTTTTATTAGCTCACATTTTTTATTTGAATTTTGTTACAGCGTACTACTTACTAGAATCATTTGTAAATGATACAATCCTTAAATGAATTAATTTCTTATGTTGAGTTTATAATGTGGTATTTAAGTTTTGTAAGTATCATATACAAAATATCTAAAAATATCAAATGATATGATATGATATATAATTATAAACGCATAATATATATCTCATTCCATTTCGTGTACATATTTTTTCAGCTATAAATAAATTTAACTCATAGTAAGCTTTTAATAATAACGCGTTTTTGCTTACGGCTAGCAAATTAAATATTTAAAATTCAATTACACAAACCGATGAACAAACTCACGTAACAACACGACCAAATTAATTAACGGACGAGTTAATAAAATAATTCGCCGAACTCTCGTTGACGCCGCGCGCGGGCTCTAAATCGTAATTATTTCATAATTAACGTACGACTTTAGAAAAGCGGAATGATAAATTATAATTATGATGAATGACATTAGAAACGTAAATTACCGCAGAAAGCTTTGTTATTTGTCAATATTAACAGTATATATAGATATACGAGTATAATGTATATATAAGGGAGTGTGTGTGTGTGAGTGTACATGAGAGTATGCATGGGTGCGTGCGTTCGTGCGCGCATGCACGTTTACTCGCTTTTCTAACTAAGATCATTCATATTTATATACGTAATGATTATCGACCTTATTCAGTATGCTGTATTGGTCAGGTAAGCGTATACACATATACATATATCAGTAATTATGTTGAAACTGTATTAAACGACGGAATTTGTCCGTTAATCTCTTTGAGATATATGACTTAATTTAAAAAAGCAGCAACTTAGATAGACTTGGATAACTATCATGGTTCCATTAAAAGAAGAATATACTTATTTTGACTAAAGTATGGAAGAATATTATGACTAAAGTGTGATATATGTTTAATAAAATAATAATCCTTCGACATCGTTGTTATAAAGCATTACGGGAAGTAATCTGACAGGTATGTGGTTATAGGTGTTTATGTATGTGTGTATTATATTGTGTAGGATGGTTCCCACAATGTTGACTGATACTGTAACGTATTGATCAACGCCCGACCGGGAACATGGAGTAGGATTCGACAACTTATAAAATGTGTTTTTTTAACAAAAACAAAATGAATAGAAATTTTAGAATTTCATTAATAATGTCGCATATATTTTAATGCTGCTGAGATATCGCATGCAATGCGATATTTTTGCTCGCATTTTGTGCGGGCACGAATTGATGAGTGCTTAAAAGTCGTAATATACCAGTTTTCGTATAGGTCAATAGAATTCCGATTACGTCGGAAAATTATGAGGGACAGGCTGCATTGAGAGTAACGCTGGTGTCGCTTATGTCCTTATTATATTGTAAATTATAATGTATCAATATGAGACAGTCGATAAACCATATTTTTCGATTCACAACTATCATGCACTAAAACTTATTGAATGCTAATCATAAATTCTGTGTTAATTATTTGTTCTAACAATGTTACTTGTTTACAAATGTTGATTTTATTTGTTATGCATATGTAACGATGGCTGAGCTAAAAGTACTTCAATAAATTTGTTTAATGTAACGACTAAAGTTTAAATTATTTGTTTCCAATATGTCCATTCAAAATGTATTCTGCAATTTATATGATTGCATACCTTTGAATTGGTAGAACGTATTTGACTTTTTCAATCACAACTATATTCATTTCACTCTATTCTTCTAATAAATTATTATTAATAATATTTTTTATCACGAATATGCACACACTCTCCCGCTCTACCATCACCACGGAAACCAACTCGCTACGAAGCCTCGGAATGCTCATTTATCCGAAAGTGATAAATAGCTCTATATGAATATAGGGGTTCCTTACTCGCTAGCACGAGGCATGGGTAATGAATATATTATGAGCGAATCTTTACCTGCCCCCTAACTCTATGAACAAATGTGTATTTTATACAAAAGATTGGCGCTGAATAAAGGGAAATTGATTAATTTA
Source organism: Mysoria ambigua (assembly GCA_018245875.1). Lineage (NCBI taxonomy): Eukaryota > Metazoa > Arthropoda > Insecta > Lepidoptera > Hesperiidae > Mysoria > Mysoria ambigua. The sequence continues at coordinate 5,569 of DWEI01002869.1, read as the reverse complement.
AGTTTAGTAAAGTCGAAGTAACTTTATTGGAATTGTTTCAGGACTTCCTCGTATACGAATGACGAATTAGGAGCCGTACGGAACACGGTTTTGCTTAACGCCTTAACTTAACACTCAGTTCATACATTTATTTGAGGTGGTCGTATTAGTTTTGGACCCATTAGGGGTTCTATTCCTCTTAATTTTATTTTTACCCGTCAAGTTTCGAACCTACACGAGGTGCTTTTTCATAAGGTTTCACCGAATGCAGCGGAGTCGTAGCAGAGACGATATCAAATAGTCGGACAGTAGCCTCTTTTGAAGTAGTACACGTTTATTCACGTACACTTCATAGTTAAGAGAGTATGTCCAAACGTATGAAATTCTAAGATACCTCAAGGGCTTTGTTCGTTTAGGTCGACTTTAAAATCAAAAAACGTCTAATACACAACAAATGTACGTATTCGACAACTTATATCAGAAAAAATATTTTTACTAATATCTAGTGATCAGTCCTGTCAAGATAATATTTGTTGCTAAGCCAAGTCCAGATTACAAACTATATACAAACCGTCTCTACGTCCGACAACCGATAACTCCACAGTCATCTTCTAATTGCGCGCAGGACTGTTAAAGCGCCGGTTATTAAGCAGTTCTGGGTACATTAGTGATGTGTGTTTTGCAATATCGATATACAATTTTAACAATTATTCAGTAATTAAGATTCTAGTTCGATTTAGTGCTACTTAGAGGTCCTCGGCTCAAATGCCAGCTGAAATCTCTAATTTTTAGTATTGGATTCCAAGTCGGAATTTGTGTCCGGTTGACAATAGCATCGTCCTCTTCGTCATGATGGGAAGTAGAACGTAATTATCGAATGTTGGAGATTACTACATCTTCAAGGATTACAAGGCCGATGTTACTTTTCACACTAGTTTTAGAATTAGTTAACTCATTGGTCGATTATTTATCTACAACTGAACTATTTCTTATCTTCACGTTACTTATTATTCTATTATTAACATTTTATTTTGCTTAGTAACAAAGATTCAAAAAGGATTGCCGTATTGTTGATGGAGTGCCGCCTCCGTTGATATGGTCATGTCTCACGGAGATCGGCAAATTACGTGGGGAACAAATGTGTCGCCATGCCGCCTTCGTCGGGTATCGGAGAACGGGGTAGGCCCAAGAAACGCTGGCTTGACGTCGTGAAGGATGACATGCGAGCCAACGGACTCACCACTAAGGATGCTGAAGACAGGGTGAAGTGGGCGAGACGTAGCCGCAAAGCGGATCCTGGGTCCTCGCCCACCAGTGTGAGGACGTAACCGGGATAACGTTCGGAGGGTGATGATGACAAAGATCCAAAAAACAGACTGAATAAACATTATTTGTTTAAAAAAATACGAGATAAATATAATAAATAACATTGATGTATAAGTTTGATTTCCGCGCCTATTCATATACACTTTATGTAAGTTCATGCAAGATCGCTATAAACAAAATTCTGCTGAATTCTTCGGCAAGTTTTTTTTTTGTGGAAAGCCTACAGTCATGTTATTACAACATTACAGTCTCGCTTCTGTCCATGTCCAAAGCTGTTCGCTACATCTTTCAGCCTATTTTGCATATGGGATGCCATTTAGATTTTTTCAGATCCCTAGCGAGGTAGCTGGATAAACGGAGTCCCTAATATGTCAATTCTTACAGATTGAACGTCACATTCATAACTGTATACAAAAGTGCCCGCAATTTCCTGTGATTTCTGCTCCCCCATCAGCGAGTATCCGGCCAATTTCGTTTAATCTTTTTAATTATAACCTTTTTACTGCAGCACATCGATAATACGAAAAGGACAGCAGCGTGTTCCCATCACTAGATCATTTGGCACTCAGCAACAACTGCGCTCATTACACGCTGCGACACGAACACTGTGCCGACAGTTATGGCCCCACACGATATTACTGTTGCGCTGAACAGCTAAAAAAGTTTGCATCCCCCTCAATGTGTGTAGTGTGTAGCCGCCCTAGTGTAACAGATAATATATTTTTTATAAATAAACATTTTAAGCAATTCAAGATATCATTTGAAAATAAATGGTGTTTAAGTTCTCTTTGCGTCTGTTTTTCTCGCAAATGATACTAAATTATTTTATTGAAATTTGATCTAGTTTCTTAGATAAAACTATGTTTATCATTGTCGTTAAGCCCTTCGAGTTTATTTAGACGAAGTTTTTATAATTGTTTATGCGATAGAAGGTACGATCACAATTGGTGGATTGACGACATACGCAAAGTGGCTGGCCGGTTGGATGCAATGTTGAATATTGTGCTCAGTGGGTTGCTTTTGAAGAGCTGTCCAGCAATGGATGGCAATATGGTGATGATATTAATAATAATATTTTGGGACATCTCCACACATGGTCATCTGATCCCAAAGTAAGAGTCAAAATATAAATATATACTTATTTAGATAATTTTTACACCCAGAAACAGCCGTATGGACATGCCATACTTATGCCCATCACACAAATATATATTCTGGGTGGAAATCGAACCCATGACCCCCGGCGCAACAGTCATGTTCACTGACCTCTGCACCGACAGGCCAGTCAGATAATGATGATACCTTGAATATTTTTTTCATAAAATATATTTATCACTTTTATTTTCACCTATAGCCTGGGTTAAATGTTAGATAATGCCATCAGGCATTAAACCTTTGCTCTTTGTAACTTTATATAAGATTATTAAAGGAACTAAATCTCTGATAAACTGATATAACAAACTCAGTAAATAAACAAATAAAGCTTGACTCATTTCGGTCAATAGTCAAAGATCTTTGAAGAGGATCAATTTTCAATATTTTGTCGTCATGCCTAGCTATTCAAGAATAACGTTCGAAATTGATTTGGTAGTTTAAAAAATTGTGAATATCATGTGTAATTTTAAAATTCCCATTATCATTACTCAACTCCACTTTTTGTCAAGCCAATTTGAACTGTATCGCACTTGTGACATAACTGTCAAAATAACCATCCAAGTGACATACGCCACGCCAGCTATATAAATTTTATGGTGTGTTAAATTCTTTACAACTCAATTACTACGAAATTAACAAAGTTGGCTGAACTTAATTCCCTTCGTTAGGGACACCTACGGAAAAGTGGATCATTTTTATTAGCTTGTAAGACATTCAATTAGCCTGATGGTACTAGTTAGGCAATTCGTTAATGAAGCCTCCTCTAGTTTCCCACTTTATGCCACAGAAAACCTTCTTTATTAACTTTGTAACGATCTATCAATCGTATACTGGTCGTGTCGGAACGTTTAATATTTTTCGATATACCATAGAATATGTTTATTAAAATTTTCGTACTACGATCACAACAGTTAATAAGCGATAACTTTTTATATTAAATATTTCAAATATGATAATTAGGCATAGGAGGTCGGAATCGAATGTTATATGTTGGCACGATTCTTAATTTTTATCTCTAGATGGCAAAAGATGAGACTAAAATATGGCACTCGAGTAATGAGCTCCGGTAATGAAACAAGCGAGCTAGAGGGGTAACGTAATGTAATGATAAATGGCAAAAAGATACGGGTCGCGTCACCCGACGCTTTGATAACGTTCTCGATGTACGTTCAGTTGGGAAGTTTGTATTGTTCTTTATACGGAACGGAACGGGATTGCAAAGGCTTAAAGGTACAAAAGTGGCGTTTTTTTAAAGTCCATTTCAACCCCTCCCGAAAGACCCCATTAGGCGTAAAGAGAACCTCGAAATGTAGTTAATTATTTCGTTTGTGAGCGATACAAACGAATGTTTAAACCAAACCGTGGATGACTTTAATGAATACAGTTGATACGGATCTCACCTCATTAGTGCGGGCGGTGCGTGTTGGAGAAGATATCATTACTAGCTGCCCTCAATTTTATTTCCTTCTATCGCAGTGCAGACTTTATAGAGGCTAAACTCCTTTGACGTCATTGGAAAAAAAAAATTAAATTGAGTCTATTAAAAAATACCGATGAAAATATTTTATGGATTGTTGCATGTTTAAACGTATTTATAAAGTGTATTTCAAATCGTTAAGAACGGGGGGCGTAAAACCGATTAGCGGTCTATGTCCAGCTGTGGTCTTTTAAAAACTGATGGATGAATGAAAACACGTGTATACTTTTACGGGTACATCAGTATTTGATAACGCAATTGTAATCATAGTTTTTCAGGAGATAAGAGCTCTTAGTGGAATAATATATACGGCATTTTGTCGCCCTCTTTCTTGTTGTATTTTCTATTTATGTATTTCAAAGTTGTATTTCAAATGTTGTTTGTATAAACTAGAAATAAAATAAAATATTTCTTGTAGAAAACAAAGTAAAAAGACTAGAGTTTGAGTCAGACAGCAAGAAAAAAAAGAAACCAAACAGGACAATGACAGGGTAACTCAATTCCGTATATTTTATTACGACTGCAGGAAAAAATTCGTTCCAATCCATGTATCACTTTCCGGTCCAATATTTTTCCGATATGGTCCCAAAAATCCTTCTGATCTTATCGAAGCGGTTGTAATGGGTAATAAAATTATAGCAATAAATTTCTAAGCGAACAAAACATTTCACCAGCTTTCACCTACAAATATTTAAAGGGAAAATTAAAATCAACGCCGATTTAATTAAATCCTTTGTTTCGTGCTTATAATATTAGGGATCCAGTGGACCCCTTTAATTAATTGTTCGTTATCAAATCGACAACGGCTCCCAACAGGTTCCATTTAATATAAATTGAGTCTATGCCCCTTATGTTTGCTTTTACTTGCGCCGTCCGCGCTTTTCTGCTTGTGTGCTGCTGACACGCGCGAACTTAGGAAATTGTTACCAGCGTTGTAATCCAATAGAGTATGCAAAGATAAAAATATGGAATCAAAAGCCCACATCATAGTGAACTAAAATTGTTGAATGTCAACAGGTGAATTTGATTTAATTTAATATTCATCAGTATCGACAACACGAAATAGTTGTTTAAAAATATGTAACAAATCCCTACCAATGTTATAAACCAGAAAGTAACTCTGTCTGTCTCCTCTTCATAAGTAAATTATTTTTTTCCATTTCTACCTGTTTATATCCATGGAAAGATAGTTGGTTTAAGATGTTGCTGATTAGGATGTCCTACAAATAAAAAAATATATTTTGTACCATATGATCATTTAATAAATCCCTCCTTATAAGGGCTTCATCAACTATTGTTAATGTACGTATCTTTATTAATATAATAATTAATTAACTTTTAATTAACACGGTAAGTATTCGTACCAGAGTAGAAGAATCATTAATATATTTCTGTTTGACTTCATATATTTTTGCAAATTTCCCGATTTTTTTATCTTCATCATTTACTTAAACAATTTTCATGATAACATTTTTCCTCTTAGAGAAGTCACGAAAAAACATATTGTATATGTTACTTATACATATAAAAAAAATTCTTTTACACGCTTTCATTTATCATCGTCATCGTCAGCCTCTTGAGGTCCACTGCTGGACATAGGCCTCCCCTAATTGGCGCCACTCCATCCGGTCC